>JAODPA010094099.1:9309-22835 GCA_025585075.1 Nepenthes mirabilis | reverse complement strand
GATAATTTCTAATGTATCTCTGGATCCAAATTTCGAACAGATTCGAGTCAACTAGATTATCTAAATCTGACTCCGTTCACTGAGTCTGGATCCTGCATACCACTATAACAAATAAGAGGTCAGGTAACGACGGGAGGTTATCCCACCAAAAATATTCCGACGCTCAAATCAGTAAATAATATTTGAATTAAGAAAGTAATGGCAAAATGAAAGGAATGAGAATGTAAAGAGTGTTTGTGATGTGATTTGCTCTTACGTGAGGGGCTTTCTGTGGCTCGTGAGGAGTGTTGATTATCAACACTGTGCTCACGGGGGAGATAGTGACAGAGAGAGTTGGTGTTCTGTAAGCGTAGGAGCTTTCAGAGTTACGAGGATGCTGTGTGAGCTTATGAGAGTGTTTTTTAGCAAAAAAGAGAACGTGTCATAGAGTGAAGACTCTATGGGCCTTTATAGCCGAGATGCTGGGCGGCCTTCCTAGGGCAGGAAGGTTTAATTCCCGCACTCTATTGGGATTGCTTCCTTTCCTGACGTGGAGATTTAATGGCGGTAATAGCTCCTTAAATTGATTGCCTTCCTTCTGCATTTTATAACCGTTAGAGTTTACTACAGACAAGAAGAGAATCTAGCGCTTTCCTTCTGGGACACGTGCTAAATTTGCCGATGACCGTTACAATGGAAATTGCCTTCTGGAAGAGCGCGAAATTAGAGAAGAAAGCTGCTGTTGGTCGTAGACGGAGGTGTTGGCCAAATTGGGCTCAGCTCACGTGAGGCTTGCTCTGAGGCCTGCTTATTGTGATACTTCCGGTCAACAGAAATATTAACAGTCTCTGAGAGCCTGTTATCCGCCCTAATGTCAAACTTGGCCGCTCTCTTTGGCCTTTCATCCGGTTAACGACTGGCGTTGACCATCCAGGTGTACATATGGGCGCTTGTGGATCTGGGTTGTTCCTCCTTATTGGGCCAGCCCACTATGGACGTATCCATCACTAGTCCCCCATGCTGGTGGTCTGAATTCTAACCTCCAACATATTCATGATGGGACGTGCCTAGCTGTGTCTACCAAGATCCACTGGACTGGTGGTGGAAGCATTGACTGGAGTCGTTGACTGTCTAGGGCAANTCTCTTTATAATAGGGTGATTATTGATTTTTTTTTTTTTTTAAAAAAAAGAGAGCAGAAAATACAAATGATCCATGATGAAATATTCATAAACTGATAATACTTTATTAATTAAAAATTCCAATTCAAACGTTACATTCTAACGCACCAAACCATAAGAGAGTTATTTTATTGCATCTCATCAAATACATTGCAGTAGAGAATACATTTTTGTTAAAAACACAGGCAAAATATTTCCATATAAGCTAGGGAAATTCAACCGGATCTTGAGGTGAACCTGTAGGAGGAGTAGGATAGGCTGCCGCCGCTCCAGCTGCGGTGGAGGAGCTTTGCCGTTGATTTGTCACCGGCGGCACCGATTGCTACATGCAACGGATAAAAGTGGTCCGGCCATGGGTGAGCAAGCTTCGCATGAGGTGCCTTCTCTTCATAGTGGTTCACGTCCTCATACCTGCAGCGGGTGTCTTCTGAAAGATTTAGAGCGGTAGGCTTTTGTACAGCAAGTAACCAAGCGCAGACACAGTGAAATTTCCTTTCAAAATAATTTCAATACATTTTTAGATAATATAACATTCTATTTATATGTCAATTTTTATATAGACATTAATGTAGATGGATGGATGAATATCATGTCACTAAAAATATTCTAAGAATATCTAAAGAATGTCCTCAAAACATCATTTATTGTGCAAATCAACAGGCAAAGCAGACCCCCAAAACTTAGTCATCAAGTCTACCACACATCAAGGAAGCCAAAAATTGAAAAGGCACTGGATGAGAATCCAACAGGGTGAGATTTAAGAAGCTAGATTGAATGCAGAGTCTCATCCATATGGAACAAAAAGTTAGTACCAACAGTTTGAACTCATAATTTTCAGATTACAATTGAGCAATATTTCTTACTCTTCCCAAATACCCAAAAATTAGTCAGCAACTTTTAGAACCAATTCAGTTTCTAGAGTCATGTCAAACTGTAGACTCAAATAAACCAATGTGACTGATGATGCAGTGATTCGAGTCCATGTAATGATATATTGTCCTCTTTAGATTGTGAGTATAGGCCAACACTCGTGTGACTTTGTTAATCATGAGCTTCCTCGATAAAGGTCTACTGCTGTGGAGATGTCTGGCATTAATTATAAGGCACATCTCCTTTCATTTTACAGGAAACATGCGACCCCAGACACCAGCTGCCATACTTCACCGATCTTAAGCAACAATGTCGTTGTTGTGTGTGGCACAGCTCAAAATTGGCCCAACTTACGTCCGCACACTCCCAACTCAGATTGGCTTTGATACTATTATGTAGTGACTGGAATTCACATGATAACACATTATTCACTTTGGGCTGTAGGTATAGGTCTGCTCCACACGGTTTTGTTCATCCCGAGCTTCGCAAGGAAAATATTGGTTACGATGAAGATGGTTAAACTTTCATTATTAAGGCACATCTACTCTTATTCCTCAGATGATGTAGGATCTTAAAATCAAGTCAAATAGACGAAGCCTCCAAAACCAAGCTATTAAAGTGATAGAAACGAATTGCATAAGAGCATTAGGCATCAACACCAGATCTGGACAATTCAAATTATAAAAATGTAATAGAGGCCATGGGTTCAGCTATGAAATGAATGGCTCATCACTGCATAAATTAAGCAGTGTAATCAACAAACGCAGCATTGCCAGTTATAGCCTGAAGGGAACCACCCAACATGTAATTTTAAAGATTCAATTAAAGAAACAAAGCAACTAAACAGAAGCTGGTGTTGAAATTACCTTCCACTTAGCAGAGCTTCTTCTAACCATTTATCGAACTCTTCGGCCCATGGGACCATCTTTCCGTCTTCATGCCGAGGGGCTTTCAAGTTGTGGGTTGCACTTCCCGAACCAATGACTAGAATACCTTCCTCCTTGAGAGGGGACAGTGCCCTTCCCATTTCATAGTGGTATGTGCCATCCCTGTGCGTTTGAACGGAGAGTTGACAAACAGGGATATCTGCCTCTGGGTACATTAACATAAGAGGGACCCATGCACCGTGGTCGAGGCCACGCTTTGTATCTTCATGCACAGTCTCGAACCCAGAAGCTTTGAGAAGTTCTTTTACCCTTTTTGCCAAATCTGGAGCCCCGGGAGCCGGATACTTGAGCTGGTAGTTCAAAAATGCAAATGAACAATTCAGATTTTCATTCACTGGATATCAGCACTCAGTTTCTTCTCAAATTCCTCTTCATTGAAGCTTGGTAGATAATGAATATATCAAAGCAAACTTGATGGATGGTGTGCGAAAACACAATGCAGTGGATTTAATTCCATATAAATTGGTCCACCGTCGTCCAATGGGTGACAGTTGAAGCCAGAAGATGAGGCGGTTGAATCCAGTGGTTGGGTGGTGGTTGACCGTTGCTGAACAGCAGTAGTTGTAGAAGAAAAGGAGGGACCAAGGAGGTTATGGAGGTCTTTTTTTTTTTTTCTTAACCTGGGTTATTTATTTTTAAATTGATAATTATGATTTAATTTTTTTTTACCAAGATCCACTGGACTGGTGGTGGAAGCATTGACTGGAGTCGTTGACTGTCTAGGGCAAAGTCTGGAGAACTTTTAGAAGAAGAGTTGACCGGATCCGTTGATTGTCTAGGCCAAAATCTGGAGAACTGTTGAAGAAAATGTTGACCGGATTTATTGACCGTCTAGGCCAAAATCTAGAGAACTGCGGAAGGAAACGTCGACCGGATTTGTTAACCATCCAGGCAAAAATTTGAAGAACTTGTGGGAGTTGAAATGACGTGTCATCCTCAGCAGGCCTGTTAGTCGAAAATGTGGCCACGACTCTGTACACGATGAATTCAAGATTCCGATAATTAATGCGCTAGATGATCTAATTCGATTGCGCCTATTCAAGAAACGACATGTGTTAGCAATGATGGGCGCACGTTCTCGAGACGGTTAACTTCTCTGGTGTTCACACTGCCCTTTAAATTGTCCGTCCGTTTCACTTTTGAATTTTCCACACTTTCCTTCACCTTCCCTGAAAATTTTTTAGTTTTGTCTCATCTTCTTTCTTGCTTCCACTTCCATGGCTCCTTCTATAATGAAAATTGTTTTCGTACTCACAGCCGGTGAGATTAGAGAGTTGTGATAGAGTTTAACATTTCACAGAAGATCGTCCGGGTGATACCCGACGAGCTGGACAGGGCTTGCTTTCCTCCCGAGGGCTGCATCACTATTTACGAGGCTCATCTGAGAAGTGAGTTTCGTCTTCCAATCCATCAAGAACTGCTAGACATTCTCACTGCTCCCCAGATGCCTATCGCACGACTTTATGCCAATATCGTGCGATATCTGTATTTTCTTTGTATCTTCTTGTGTCATCACTTTTGTATGATGACGGTGGACGTTGTCAGAGTGATGTTCCGATTTATAAAGTGTGCGGACTGGATTTCTCTGATCCCTCGAGACCTTCCAATTAATCACGCCATCTACGAGTCACTAAAGAATTGGAAGGACCACTTTTTCTTTGTTCGCGTTGTTGAGACGTGGCCCTTGCCTCGAGATTGGGGCAAGGTTCCACAGGCCTTCACCGGGACACCGAAGACGGTGGAGATTGCCACCATGGCCGAGCTATTAGAGCTTGTGAGGTAGAACCCTGAGGTGTCAGCTCAGTCCTCGTAGACCAGGACTCCGACACCCAACTGCAATCTACTACGTAAGCAAGACACTGACCAGCCCAGAGACGTGCTACCCGGGCACAGAAAAGTCAGCCGTAGCTCTCATATTCTCCGCACGAAAACTAAGACCCTACTTTTAGACACACGCGTAATAGTTCTCACCGACCAGCCTCTTAAGAACATTCTCCAAAGATCCAACATTTCTGGACGACTGGTAAAGTGGGCTATTGAACTGGGCGAGTTCAATATCGAGTTCCGGTCCAGACCTGCCATAAAAGCATAGGATCTAGCGATTTCATTGTCGAGACCACGACCCCAGTTCTGGAAGAGCAACCCCCGAAGAACGCTAAACAGCACAAGGAAGTTCTAGAATGGGTACTCCACGTAGACGGATAATCTACGAATACAGGCAGTGAAGCCGGAGTGGTCCTCAAGACCCCTGACGGGTTTGAGGTGAAGTACTCCTTTAGACTCGACTTTCCGGCCACCAACAATGTTGCCAAATCGAAGCCCTATTAGCCGAGTTAAAGTTAACAAAAGAGTGATTAGCCAAACGACTGGCTGTTTACAGCGACTCCATGCTAATTGCTCATCAGGTTAATGGGAGCTTCGAGACGAGCAACCCACACATGGCTAAGTACTTGACCAAGGCAATGGAGGCCGCCCGGTATTTCGACAGGCTAACCCTGGTCCATGTTCCCAGAACTGAAAACTGGAAGTCCGATCAACTAGCCATAACAACAGCGGTCGAAAATCCTGAACAGAATTCGACGGACATGATGGAGGTCCTGAACGCTCCCAGTATAGAGAAACAGGAGGCAATACGGATATTCGGGACAGAAAATTGGACGATGCCTTGCCTAAGGTACCTAGCAGACGAGGCACTGCCAGAAGATGCAGAGGAGGTCAGGCAGATCAAGAAAATGGCTGGCTAGTACATTGTAGTCGACAGACGATTGTATCCCCACGGCTACTCGACTGCGTACCTCCGGTGCCTAACCCCTGAAGAAGCTGACTACGCCTTGGGCGAAGTGCACCTTGGGATTTGCAGATCGTATGTCGGCGAAAAAAACGTAGCATTCAAGATCATGTGGCAGGGCTACTATTAGCTCTCGATGAAAAAGGATGCGCTCAAGTTTGTAAAAAAGTGTGAAAGCTGCCAGCTTCACGGCAACCTTCACCACTAGCCATCCGCTGAGCTAAAATACCTCCAGGAGTCTTGGCCCTTCGTGCAGTGAGGGCTTGACATTCTCGGTCTATTTTTCATCGCAACTGGGCAAAGAAAGTTTATCACAGCATGTATCGACTACTTCACAAAGTAGGTCAAGGCCGTCCCGCTAGTTAGGATCACAAAATACAACGCTCTTGAGTTCGTTCGCCAGAATATCATCAGCAGATTGGGCATTCCAGAAATCATAGTGACCGATAACGGGACTCAATTTTCAAAAAAACGCTTCACCAAGTATTGCACTAACCTTAGGATTAGGCTAGTCCACACTTCGATGGCATACCCTCAAGCGAATGGACAAGTAGATGTCACAAACCGAACGCTACTCCACGGGCTTAAGACCAAGCTGGAGGATGCAGGGGGCTCCTGGGCAGATGAGCTCCCTTCAATCCTCTGGTCTTATCGGACAACTCCAAAGGAAGCAACGCATGAGACACTCTTCAGCCTCTACTACGGGACTGAAGCAGTGATCCCGGTCGAAATTGGGCTTCCAAATCTTAGGGTGAAATCTTTTGACCCACAAGGTAACTCCCAGAAAATCCAGGAATACCTAAACTTGCTAGAAAAAGCTTGCGACACCGCCAAAATGCGGACAGCAGTCTACCAACACCGAATCGCCCGCTATTACAACAAGAAGGTAAAAACGCGGAAGTTCAATGTCGAAGATTTGGTCTTACGAAGCATGGAGGCCACCGGCAAGATGACCGGCCGGAATAAACTCTCACTGAATTGGGAACGGCCTTTTCTAACATCTGTCATCCTACAAAATGGGGCATACAAGCTCCGAAACCAGGACGAAAGTTGGTCCTGTGGACGTGGAACGCAATCCATCTCAAACGCTACTTCTAATAAGGACCCAGGTAGATAGTCTACACATTTGTATGTAATCATTTGTATACGCGTTTCAATTAATAAAACAAATATTCCCTTTAACATGTTCTGTTTGCTACCTTTTTTGTGTGCATATATACGTAATTTTTGTTGCAGGTTTAAACGACCTAGATTGCCCCTAAGTCGGGAGGGTCTTCACCCTCTCGTTACTAAACCCTGGTCATCCAAACGACCCGTAAGTGGTCGTATATGAACCTCGTTATTCGAGCGACCCGTAACTAGTCGAACTTAAACCCTGGTCATCTAGGCGGCCTATGAGTGATCGTATCTAAACCTTAATCATCCAAGTAGCCCATTAGTGGTCAAACATCTTAGGGAGCTAGCATGGCACACGCAACAACGTCCTTCATAAGGAGATAGCGTGATCAGTTAACGATGGTCGACAGGAGCAAAGCGTTCCACCAAAGTTGGCGGCCCAAGTCTGCACTTGGGCAGCGCCACCAAGCTTTACTCGCAAGCAAATATTAGGCTGGCTTAACACAAACGATAGCCTAGAGAACACACCCAATGACTCCACTCCTTTGGAAAAACCATGAACGCCTAAAACGAGGCAGGCGGCCAACTCACAAGAAGCACACTAAGTTGGTCGCCCAAAACAGCGAGGAACAAAATACAAGCCAAGAGCAGCTGTAAAAAGCAAAAACATATGACATGCATAAAATTGCTCGTATTATTGCTTATGGTGAAGTACATTTACATAGCTGTACCAAAAAAAACTACAATCACCAAAAACTAAGGGGGAAGTGGTGGCCCCTAACTGTCCCGTGGCTCCCCCATGAGGCTCTTGCGACGTTATGTTGACTAGTTTGACAGGTTAATGAGATCCACTGGAACGTCAGGATCAACCAGCCGCACAATACGACGACTGATGTTGATCTCTTCCCATAACCGCGACAATATCACGTTCGCAACCTCGTGAGGGCGAATGCGGAGGCTTAGATCGTTCTCCAGGGTGGCCATCTGCCCTACAAGCTGGTCAAGGCGCCTCTTAACCCCTCGTTTTCCTCCTTCAAACGAGCGTTCTCCTCCTTTAGACTCTTATTCTCTGCCTCCATGCCCGGCAAGACAGATTCCAGGGCAGCCACATTCTCCCAATACTCTAACCGAGAGCCTCCAACTTCAAATCGAGCCAGGCGATCTCCGTGTCCCTATCGGAGATCACCCTGTCTCTCTGCCAAAGGGCCTTGGCAACTGCACCCGTGACATTATCAGCCTGCACAAAAAAGAAGAAGAAGAGGGTCAGGATAAGCAAACTTAAAGACAAGACAGGTAACAAAAATTATACCTACCAAACTCTTCGTGCTAGCCTATATGGTCTGGCGTGCAAACTTGGCGCCAGGGGTGGTGGGCTAGAAGTAGAACCCTCATGAGCAGGGCTGGCAGCGACCTCTGCCAAGAGTTCCTCCGGCAACTCCTCAAAAGTATCCTTCATCCTAGCTAGCTTCTCGAGAACGATGGGAGGCTCCGAAACCATCTCCTGCTGCTCAGTCTGCAGTCCCACGGCAGGAGACCCAATGGATAACTCCTGCGGCCCAAGCGTCCCAATAAATGGCTCAAAAGTCATCTCCGCCAGCCCAAGTTGAGGATCAGACGGCAACCCCGCCAACGCAGGCTGCGCCAGAACAACGGCACTCGCCCTAGCACTCAACATGGCGTCGTAAGCCTCTAAAGCCAGCTCCGCTTCAATTCCGGAGGCGGCGCCTACGCCCACAAAGCATCCAACGGCGAGGTAGTCTAGCCCGGAGGACAACGAAGAAGGTGCCACCGTAGCCACCCTCTTTTGCCTTGACTAGTGGGACTGGTATTAGACGGACAAGGACCTATAAGAGTGGCCTTTGTCCTCTTCTTCCCCCGCAGGGCCTCTAGCGGTGGGACCCTGAATTTCTGGACGGGAGGAGGCCCCCACATGACCTTCTTGGCCTCAACACGAGAGACCAAGTGGTCTCTCCAGAAATTCCCAATATGATCATCAATAAGCTTGACCAACCAAGACAGGGACGCCGTCTCAGCTTCAGAAGGCGTCCCAGTATACACATCGGGCACCTGGCTTCGCTCCCTGGCGAAGGGCCAGGACTCACCCACGCGAACGAAAAAAGATCAATTCTTTTAGTTCTTCAGAGAGTCATATATGACGGTACTTACCCTAAAACCGCCGCGTGGGGCTAGAGAAATCCACTTTATTCCCTGGTTAAGCTTAAAGAGCCCTCTAACCATCGACATCGTCAATAGCCTCGAGTGCTGATAGAGAAATATACAGAAGGAGCACAGATACCGGATTACATTGGCGTGGAACTGTGCGATAAGTACTCGAAGTGCCCGGAAGATCGACAGTAGCTCGTCAGGAATTGAAAGATGGAGCCCACTTCTCAAATGGGCCTCGTATATGGTCATAAAGCCCGCAGGTGGCAGGAACGCCCTGTCGTCCTTCCCAGGAACACGGAAAGCGATCTCCTTTGGGATATTGTACTCCACGTACAATACCTTCACATCATTCTTTCTAAGGATGGAAGCGATATCGGCGACGGAGGCTATAATCAGAAAATCGTTTAGGGTTTTCTCTTTCGCTCCTTCAGGCTAAGAAAGATGAAGAAACAAAAAAAGGCGTGGGAAAATTCAAAGTGAAATGGACAGGAAACTTAAAGGCCAGTGTAAGCACAAAACCACCTCAAAAGCATGCGCCATTATTACTGCCACGTGTCGCTTCCCAAAAGGGAGCCGTCAAAACAAATCCTCTTGCTCATTAAATACAAAGATCCTAAATATACCGCATGAAGACACGTGGCACATTTCTTCCTGACAGGACGGCTAACAGTCAACCCTTCCTTCTCCAAGTTACGCGGAAGTTTTGCAAGACGGTTAACAAATCCAGTCAGCACTTCCTTCTCCAAGTTACCCGAAAGTTTTTCAAAACGGTCAACTAATCTGGCCAACATTTTAGAAGTACGTAAGGCTCCACTTTAAACGATCAACAACTCCGTCACCTTCAGCAAATGACAGACGCATCCCATCATGAATATGTCAGGGACCGGAATCTAGACCACCGGTATGGGGTGCTAGTGATGGGTAAGCCCATAGTTGGCTGGCCCAATAAGAAGAATGGCCCAAATCCAAGAAGGCCCAGATACGCGTTTGGACGGTCAAACGCTAGCGTTGACCGTATGAAAGGCCAATTGGGCGGCCAACATGCTCCCTTAAGATAGTTAACATTTCTGTTGGCCGAGAACACTGTAACAAACAAGCCGAAAAGAGGTAAAAACCTTATATAGGCTAGGCCCAGTTTAACCCACGCTTCCGTACACGACAAGCAACGATCCCTTTCCCCGATTTCGCGTCTTTCTTGAAGCCAATCTGCACTAAAAAGGATATCAATAGATTCAACGCCCTTCCCATGGGGAAGGCGCCAGATTTTCTCTGCCTACTATGGACTCTAACGGTAATACAAGCGTAGAATGAAGGCAAATAATTTGGAGAACCGTTGCCCACCCAGAAAGGAAACGATCCCAATAGATTGCACAAGTCAAGCCTTCCTGCTCAATGAATGCCGCCCAACACGATGCAGGAATCGCGCCTTCTTAGCTAAGGAAGGTCGCCCTGCCCTCCATCTATATAACCCCACAGAGTCTCCATTCCAAGGGGGACGACAAACAAAACAACAAAGGATTACGACGGAAAAACCCCTGAGCATACAAACGCTTGCTTCTAAGCATACAATCGCTACTGCAATAATCCCACACTAAGCCTTCGGATTCCAGAGACTTCACTCACTCTCTGACTTTTATCCTTCAAAACTTCTACGCTTACAGGACTTAGCTTCCCACTTGTTTTCCGCGAACACTGAACCAGAAAACTGTGCTCTCAACGAGCCGTCGGAGCGTCTCTTACGTCTAAAGGCGAATACTCCTTCCCCCCTCAATCACTCTCTCTCAACTCTCATTTCCGATTTCCTTCTTATAAGTCAAAAGCCTATTGTTGACTTGAGCATCAGAATATTTTCGGGAAGACAATACCTTGTCAGCACCTAACCTCTTGTAGTGGTGTGCAAGGTCCAAACTCGGTGAACGGAGCCGAAGCCGAATCCAGATGATCCAGTTGATTCAAATCTGTTCGAAATCCGAATCCAGGTACGCATCAACACAAATATATATGGTCCTTTTTATCATCTAACCATAGATGATTACTCATAATCTATTATATTTATAAATGATTCTTCCAGGTACTGTTACCTATACATAGTGAAATATAAATTTGAATCTTTTGCAAATTAAGGAATTTCAAATTGAAGTTGAGAACCGGTAAGATAGGGAAAAAAAAAATACTCTGCTTTGACAGAGGTGGCAAATAACTTTCAAATAAGTTTCAAACTCATATTCGAGATAAAAACATCATCATTCAGTTGACTTTCTCTAGCACACTACAATTAAATGGTATAAGAATTACCTATATCTTTTTGGGATTGTGTTTTAGATACAACTTTTTCATATATTAAACATAATATCTACTAAGTCAATTCCTAAGACTATATGAATTGTGGACTTATGAGAAACTGAGTTTAAAAAATTTTAAGATACAAGATTATCTAACTCATGTTAAAAAATTTAACACGAATAAGTTGGAATCTGAGATTGATAAATGTTTGCTCACAGGTTACCCTGAAATATTTACTGGATTTTATTTTTATAATACATGTGATAATAAGGTGATTATTAGTAGGAATGCTACTTTTTTTTCTTTTTTTCTTTTTTTAAGAAGAAGAGTATATTTCAAGTAAAAGAAAAGGCAAAATTGCTTCTAATAAGCACTCAGCCAACCCTGCAATTAAGATAGTTGAAAATGATAAGGAATACACCATTCTATCCACACAGATCATTCAAAATTCTAAAACCTTAATGTATTAAAACAATAATAAGACCTTCAACAAGATTCACATTAATGGATGAAATTTATTACATTGAAACGGCAGGATTAGATAATGATCCATTCACTTATGAAGAGACATTCAACGATGGAGATATTGCACATTGAAAAGTGAAAATGGGATAAAATATGGACTAGATGAATTCTAATATGGTATGATTTTCAGCAGACCAACTAGAACGCATTAAGCCTATAGGTTACAAATGGATCTCCAAAGGAAAAGATATACTGAAAATATAAAGAACTTTAAAGTTAGACAGCTTGCAAAGAGTTACACTTAAAAATATTATATTGACTATGAAAAAACTTTTTCTCTAGTGGCTATGCTTAATTCCATCAGAATTCTTTTGTCAATTGACACTTATTATGATAATGAAATATGAAAAATAGATATTAAAACTTCATTTTTCAATAGGTACATCCAAAAAGAGATTTATATGGAACAACTTCAAGGTTCTATATATCCGAGAAATGAGTTCAAAATGCGCAAGCTAGTTAAATCCATTTATGGACTCAAACAATCATCATGTCAATGGAACATCAAGTTTGACGAGTTGATCAAAGTGTTCAGTTTCTCACAAAATATGGATAAAGCTTGTATTTATAAGAAAATTAGTGTGAGTATAATATTATTTATAATCCTTTATATGAATGATAGTTTACTTATTGGAAATGATTTCTAACATTAGTTTCCACCAAAACTTTATAAAATTTTAAACTTCTAAACATTTTAAAAAATCGGGTAAGTGAAAAAAAATGACAAAATAGTTCAAGTTCGGGATTTTCACCAGCTTTGATATCAAATGTTAGACAAAAACCAATTATCCATATTCAAAATTTTATCACATGATGATAAAATACAAAAATTAATTAAGGATCGTAACAAACTTCCTACCATTAAAGCTAATGCAATTGGTCGAATTTCTACAATCTTCCAAGCCTTAATAGCCTTGTGATAATGTACCATTAGAGTATTAAATTTAGGAACCCAAACTAAGCACCATACTAATATATAGACAATTTTCATCAAATTATCCATATAGAGTGGTTACCGAGAGAAAGTTGGGCAAGCAATTATTTGGGATAAATATGAGTCATAACTGTTTGTTTGTTTGGTTTTTATTTGGGATAAAAATGTGTCCTAAAATATAGGAAGAGAGATAAAAGGAGGAATTGCCTTAATACTTCGGCTGTTCGACAGTCTCATAAATGCGGTGACAGCAAAAGAGTTACCTTATTTTTTAATTTTTTAAAGGGATGCAGGGAGAGTGAAACCTGATACATGGGTTTAGGGAAGCCATAGAAATCGTAGATGGTGTCGCAGAAGTGAACGGCGTTGACGGCCGGTTCATCGGTCTCCCAGTGGCCGGAAATTACGAGGATTGATGTAGGCCTCTGAGTGAAGATTTTTCTCCCCAGGACTGGAGAAATTTCCTCGCCGGCAGCGATTCGTCTATCGACAGCGTCGGCGATCCGTGTGAGATGTAGAAAGTCTCCTTTATGGAGTTCATTTTGGAATCTTTCCAAATTTCTTAGATTGAGAATCGAACGACCGAATTTTGATTTCGGACAACGAATGAGCGCGCAAACGATCCCCAAATCAGTCGTCGGAATGAGAAAACGATTCAGCCTTGAATCGGCAGAGAGAGAGAAAGAGAGAGAGAGAGCACTGGATCAAGAGGAGCTCAGTTGCCAACGAGAGACTTCT
>JAODPA010094088.1:0-22836 GCA_025585075.1 Nepenthes mirabilis | reverse complement strand
ATTAATTAAAGTTAGGGTGTTTTAAAATTATTTAATATTGTATATTCACATATTCTTATTATATAATGACCAAAAAAAGAAAACAAAAAATGATAGAGTTTCTCCCGAACCTTCTTCCCCTCTCCTCTCCTCTGCTCCGCAGTGCTTCGATTGTTCTGCTTCGCTCCAAATCTGCGGCCGCCGGCGCTCGATCTGGTAATTTTTTCTCTCTAACCTCAGCCAGTATTCTTCTTTGTTACATGCGCTCCATTTCTGCCGTAATCTGCATGCTTGAGAGAGAGAGAGAGGGAGAGAGAGGAACGACGAGGGAGAACGAGAAGTCTCAGATCTGCTCGACCTGTTGCATACTGAGATTTCAATTGGATTGATAATCTGACAATTACTGACTTCGATCGAATTTTGCTCTGTTTTGTGAGTGTCATTTTTGTGGAGAGTAGCGACTCTTGTGTCCTAAAGTTCCTCTGAGTTGCTTGCTAAATTTGTGGATAGAAAAAATAGACATTTTTCGTGGAATTGATTTTTTCTATCCCTGACTAGCTGCTAAAGCAGAAATGGTAATATAGTATTCTTGTCCAGACAGTTCTTTTCGAATAGTAAATGTATGTGAAATATCATCTTCTGGGCGGTTTTATGAGGCTCTGGAGATATACGAATCTGAGAATTTCGGTATGAATTTTTTAAAATTATTTCCTGCATTTAATCAGCAGGCGAAACAATGTGTCAAGAACTGCTACCTTTGTCTGAAATTAGATTGAGTTTGGTGGAATTTTGTAAACTAGTAATCTACATCATCATAAATTTTAATGTTGTATACCCGATTATCTTTTAAAGCGAGAAGGATTATATGTAATTCTCAAGGCATAAAGATTTTTTTTCGATTTTTCGTATTGCACTTTAGAAGTTATTTCAGGTTATGGATTGTTCTAACAAGCTTCAAAAATTGAAACTATTCAGAGAAAATAAGGGGATAAATAATCTGTTTTTTTTTTTAAAACATTTACTGTATTTTATCAGCGGGGATATGAAGTACAGATTAACTTCAGAAATTTGCCTATGTTAGGTGTCACAGCTTGTAGAAATTGCAATGGTACTATCTATAGTTCCAGCTGATAATGGTAATTTTACTGACAGCAAATTAGAGAACTATACGACTCGAGATGGCTGCTTGATTCGGGAGAATCCAGTATGTGAAACAGTGAATAGGATGATGTTCAGTTCTAAATGTGTTGGATGGGTTAAATGGTGTTTCTCATCTTCAATGTCATAGGGAAAGGATGCAACAGGGAATTCTCGAGTCTAGGAGTTAATGCAATATTCCTGAAATTATTTTTATTTAGTTTATTTTAGATCTTGTGTGGTTAGGAATAGTATAGTATTTATTTTATTAGGATTTTTAGAAATATTCTGGATTGTTTACAATGAATTAGACACAGACTGTGTCTTCATCTAACTGATCCATTCTTTAAATAAATCATTTTATCATCAACCCACAGACTTTAAACAGCAAGTTCTAAAGCAACACTTCAAGGGTATTTTTAAGGAGGTATCAACACTTGAAATTTGCAATGCAAACGGGGCAGTGGTTGATTCAGATAGAGGACTTTAATCTCTTGAAATTTTTGTGTGATTCCTGATAAACCAGTTCAAGATTTTGACTCTTTTATGTGGAGGGATAATTAGATGATTGCATGAAGAATCCAGTATTCATGGACTAATGCTTATGTATTATTTGGAGAAACGAGCCACTTGTAGACTCTCAATTGGGGGAATAAGTAGAAGGCGTGGAAGAGTGTAAATCAATTGAAGATTCATCTAGGAAGAGCTTTGAAGCACCTGATAGATATAAATTTTGCAGTGGTTGGTGAATAACCCTTGGTATACAAGAGCAACATGGACAACCTGATATAGAAGAATCTGAGGACAAAAATAAGAATGTGATCCAAGAAGTTCAATACATGAAGTTTGTGTGATCTTGAAGAATTACTTAGCTTTAATCTTGAGATGCCAAGCTTTTCCCTTTTTTTCTGTTGTGAAGCCAAATAAGACATACGGTAGCTTTCTATCAACTGCTGTTTCCCTTGTTTATTAATTCTCTTCTTTTTCAAAGTTGGAGGAGATTTTTTTGTTGACAGCAAGATCAATGGGGTAGGACGCAATGGGAGATAATCAACTTTAACAGTTAAAGCAATATATGGTTAGATTTTGTGTTGAGAACATGTTGATATTTAATTTTTTAGTATTTATGGGGGATATGCTAATTAAGATTTATGGTAGGATATGATATTAGTTACTAGCTTGAGTTAATTCTTGTTTTCCCATTGTTATTATCTTTATATTAGGACCTATGAAATTAGTATTAGGAGGAGTTGATTAATGAATGTTGACTTTGTTTTATTATTGAACATGGGTCTATCATCAACAAGTTTTCGGACATCATTTATGGTGAGCCTTGTGGTTTCTTTGGTTCCTATAGGGTACTTAGACAACATTATCTGCTTTTCCCTCTTTTTCTAAATTTGGGTATGGAAGTGTTGAGCTGCATCATTTGCAAAGTGGTAGTTTGACTCATATTGAGACTGACACTGGTGAGTATTGTGAAGGTCATGGTTTTACATCTTCTTGGTTTTATGATACTATTATTTTTTGTGATAAAATGGAGAGTAATTTGCTGCATTTGTTGGGTCATTCTTTCTTTTGATGTTTGTTCAAGCTTGAAGGTCAATTTGTGAAAATCAGAGTTGATTTTGGATGGGAATGGTTATTAATGATCCTGGCCAGCATCTATCTTGGATTGTAAGAGGAGCAAGCTTCCGCCAACAATTATAGACCTACCTTTTGGTGCTAGAAATAAATTGTTTACATTTGGGATTCCTTTGTTGCTAAATCTTGAAAAAGACTTGGTGTTTAGAAAATTAGCACTTATACAATAGGTGCATGACCAACTCTTAGCAAGATTACTTTGGCGGCTCTTCTAACATATTCCATGTTTCTTTTTCCTTTTCATTAGTGGCAAATCTAGAAGCTTTGGGGTTTTAGCAGTTGGTGAAGAAAGGTAAGTGAGGAAGAGATTGAATGCTTTCTCAATCAGCCATCCTCATAGGGTGATGCTGGAATTGGATTTTCTATATTTCATGACTGTTATTCAGATGAAAGAGATGGAATAAGATTGCAAAGTCAGTGATAATGCATTGTTGTGCAAGTGGATATGGAGATTTTTTATTAGAAAATAAGACTTTGGAGGAGGTTAATTGTTGCCGTCTATGGCATGATGAGTTTGACTGGTAAATTGTTCTTTCTAATAGAAGTTGTCTCAGTTTTGGGAAGAGTATGCAAAATCTTGATGCTGCAGGCAGATTGGACCTGCCATTCTCTGTTCGTTCTAGTTTTGTTGTTAGGTTGTGGCATGATAGGTGGATTAGGGATCTGTCTTTAAAGTAGAGCTCGGTGTGCTTATTATTTACTTCTAAATAGGAATGCAATACTATCATTTTTCAGGTGAGTTTCAGCGTAACAGTGAGGTTACTTTATAGAAATGACCTCACTGCATTGCATATTAAAGATTTATGCATCTGATTCTCACGGGGTTTGCAATGTGAGAAGAATTGTGCACTGGGCCAACACTTTAGTTGCATATTATTTTTCTTGGATATTGACAAGTTTGTTTGCTGGCTGTCATTGAGAAAAACTAATGATTGGTCTTTTTTCTTTGTACTCTAAGGTATAGGTGCTGCTTTTTTCTTGGTAAAATTTGTTTAGGGACTTCTTTTGGGAAGTTAGAGCATTCTAGGCAGTTCTCTGTTTCTTCACTTTATGACCACCTTTGTGGAACAAAAGATATCATATTTCCCCTTAATGTTATCTGAGAGTTGGAAGATCCCTCCAGGGTCTCATTCTCATTTTGGAGGATGCTTAGGAAAATGCTTAATGGTTGATAATTTGCATCAGGGTAATTTTCACTATGCAGATAGGTGTTATATGTGCAAATGCTTTACCGAGTCAGTTCAGCACTTGCTTTTGCATTGTCAGGTTGTTGGGAAACTTTGGTGATCACTTTATCTAGATTCGGCCAATTAATGGGTAAACTCAGAGTTCGTCTTGGATGAATTGTTGACTTTTCTGCAGTTCATCAGGAGCAAATGGAAGCACAAAGAGTGGTGGAGTATTCCTTTGGTTGTGAAATGGTGTCTTTGGAAGGAAAGAAATTGCAGAGATTTGGTGCGACCACTGCATCTTCATATGGAAGGCTTAATTCCTACTGGTCAAACAAAAGCCGTTACTTGAATTGCCAGCATCAGAATCGGTCTCCATGGGCTTCACATATCCATAAATTGATAGGCTATGTTATGTATCATGATGTGGCTCCAACTTTAACTATTCTTGCTTCAATAGGCTATGGAGCTCCTATATTTACATTGGTGGTTAGATTTATACTTCAAACGTCACCTAAACCAGAGGCCTCAAGATTTGAGATTTGAAATTGATGATTTAGAAAGGATTTGAAGGTATAGATCTTGTTGTGGTAGGGATCTTGTAATTTGACTTGCTGAAAGCCTGATTAATAGTGGACAATTTAAACTTCTTGATAGAAGGCCTTATACTATTTCTTAAATCTCTAATAAATCTGGATGCAAAATAATTCTCAGAAATATTATCATTCATTGCAGACAATTATCCCTTAACTCAGTTTTCTCAGTATTGTTCCACAGTACTAGTCCAAGTGTGTTAAAGCCCCGTACCACATCAGGGAATTGCTTCTGTCAAAATATGTGGAGGACTTCTTGCTCAAATGACTCCCATGTACCCTCACTATGGATGAAAACATTGGTGTCGGTCATGGCTATGTTGATATAGTATATATCAAACAATATATATTGATATCAAATATATCGGAAGAAAATTTTTTTCGAGAATCTTAAGCTTTCCTTCTATAAATAAGGAACCTATTTTCTATTGCTCTTTTTTCTTTGGAATTCAGATGATCCACCAAACATCTTTAGCACTTATTCCTAATCCAACCTTTTGGATTACCCAAAAATATAGGAAAATCCAATGGGGGTTGGGGGTAATACCCAAACTTATGAAACTTTTGCAGAAAAACTACTTTTTCATGCAAATAACAAACACTACCGAATGGAAATGAATTCCTTTACCTTATTTTTTTGCTGGATTTATTTCCAAAGATTGTCTTCGGCCATCTATTCTCATATTCTTTATCATATCCATCATTTTCTCCATCTTTTGATATTTTAATTTCTCTCTTTGATGTGGTATCGAAGGGCTTTAAAGAGTGAAAAGTGCATGTTCCATAGGACTGCTTTAATGCTAGTTCAATTGTGACGTCCCATGTCCCTATTTACACTTAATGAGACGTCATACTACATATAAGTCTATAAATATATCATTATTATACACAGGATCCATATGATGCCATATCAAGTGGCTCCAACCTCATATAACTTGAATACGGCGTTTGATTCTTTAGAAATGCTACTAGGAATTAGAAATTCTTACCATAAAACTCTGCGGAAGCATAAATAATATCCATAATAATTTGCGGAAGCATAACTGAATGATCAACACCAAATATCAACATGGTATATACATATATTTATTTATTGCAATACGGAGTACAAAACTTTCCTTTTATATTACAATCCATTAGTGTTTGATTCTAAATATCTTCTGACTTCACTCTTGATTCATCAGATACCAAATCGTGTCTTGCATCTGAGAGGTTAGGAAAATAAGTGAGTAAGCCAAATGCTTAGTAAGGTACAAATAAAAATAAGGACATGCACATTTATATTTAAAATAAACATATAAATCAAAGGAATAGGAATCATTCATGAGTATGCAAAAACTTTTGACTTCTTTAACTATTCTTTTCTAATTCTGAATTATCATTTGTCCTATTATCATTTATCTTTAGGGATTAGGGCTAGTAGACCTTATCGGTTAACGGAGCGGTCAATCAAAGAAAGGATTGTGTTATTCCACACAATCTAAGGCCATATTTTTCTTATTTACATCCCGCAGACAGGATGGATTGTGTATATTCCCACAATTTAAGGTCTTTACCTCCTTTTACACCCCGAGATGGGTGGTGCTATTTATATTATCTGGTAGACGGGACTAAAAGTTGACATCCTGAAGCTGCTTTTCTTTATCTCCTTTTGCACCCCGAGGTAGGTGGTATTACCTATATTATCCGATAGATGGGACCAAAAGCTGTCATCCTGTAGCTCATAAATCAATTCTTCGATTTTCACTGTAACATCTTAAGGCGTGCCAAGGAATATCACCTGCTAAAATACGCGGTTAAGATAATCTTTGAATTTCTCACTATAATATTTATGGCATGCAAGAAAATATTACTTGCTAAAATAATTCCTTAGTCCAGTTTCATACTTCTTTTCAAAACTTGAAAACTTCTTATCAAAACTCTTATCTTGTTCTTAATGCTTCTTTATTTAATTTTCTCCATTATGGGGGAAAATACTTTTTATTCTTCAAAACTTATGAGACTTTTATAAAATCTTTCCTTGGGCACAAAATCATGCAACATGGTAATAAATAATAGAAACCAATGTAATGGCCATGCAAAGTTTCCATGTAAATTTCCATAATATCGAAACAAGCAATTATAACATGCGATAATTAATAACAAATCATAAATTGTAACAGAAACTAATGCATTATCCATTTTAGTGGCTTTAACCTTAATTTCTTATATATATTAAAATGCATATTTAATGTGATATATTCGGCTGACTCTACTGTCGACTCGGTATTCGATTTTGAGGTTAACTCAGTTAATTTGCTTTAGTTAATTTTTAGCACAATTTTCTATGGACTCGGTTTCCAATTCATAGTTGGTCAGTGGGTCGATCCGATTTGATTTTTCTACACTTATAAGCTAGTTCGATGAATCGGTTTGCTGTACGTGAACTAAAATTTAGCGTGATAGCCAGTTCATCCAGCTGGCTCGGGGCCTGGTTTGGGGATCAATTCAGCCTTAATTTTTACCGCGAATGTTTTATTATTATCTTATATTATCCTAATAAATATTTGGGTGCCAATTTATCTGGTTTAATGGCTGAAATCGACCAGTTTAGAGCCTTAATTCTAGCATGTGCTGGAAGATAATGGAGGAACTTGGGCCCGCTTCAACATTAATTCGGAGGTATTTTTGGCCATAATTTTACAGGTGGATAGTTTAACCTTATTATTTGATAAATTGGTCGGGTCGGGTGCTAATTCAATTGGTTTTGGGCCGGTTTGGTTTATTTCTTCAAGCTGCCAGGTTCAGCATCAAAGATGCTGAAATCAATTTTGTCCAGTTTAAGAGGCCGGTGTAGTACCTATCCCAGGGAGTTTGAGGCGGCTGTTTTACTGGTAAATAGTTTAGTCTTAGTAGATTATACGATGGCTGGGTCGGCGTCAGGTTCAACTGAATTGGGTCCGGTTTAATCCATTTTTTTCCAAGCTGCCAATTCAGCATCAGTAAAGGTGCCCATGGACTAGTTCTGCTTTTACCGGTTTTATGTCCAAGTTTAGACTCATTTTTGGTTGGTCCAAGAAATCCTATTACAGCTAAGAGACTCATGTTTAAGTTTATGTTCGGTTCCTGACCTGTTCAAGTTGATTCTTAGCTGATTTAGGTCATATTTTGAAGCCAAAGATTTTGCTTCAGCATTTTCTGTTGCAGTAGATTTCGGTTCTTGTTTTGATGACCGATTCATGACCGGTTTGGGGTCAAATTTCATAGGGTTACACTTAAACATCATCATAAAGCACTTAAGTTTATATGATGGCCGGCTTGGCCAATTTGGAGCCCGGTTCATAGGCTGTAAATTCGGATATCAGCAATCTGCCCAATTTGGGTCTGTTATTGATGTGAGAACCGGTTCAGTAACCGGTTCAGCTCATTTCCATGAGTGGTTTGGTCACGATATAGGTAAAATATTAAGCTTATTGTACGTAAAATTTGAGCTTATTTGGAGACTATTTGGCCACCGATTAAGCTGAATTACAGAGATTGTTCTATCTCTGAATTCATGCTCCAATATGCAGTCGAGTACATCTCATGCTTTCATGATAATATGAGCAAGAATTTAATACAATGAAAGTATTAGAATAATAATTCTTGAAAGAATGATCAATAATCAGCACCAAAAGAAGAAAGGAATCAAATACACTTACCAAATATTCAGCTAAACTTTTGCTGTCTTTGGGTTTCCTTCTTCTGTTTTCCTTTTTGCTCTCCTCCTTCTCTCCCGGTTCCCTCCTTTTTTTTTCTTACTAACCTAATCGTGGCCTTAAATAAATTCAATTAAAAGATGCTGAAGCACTCCTGTTGGAAGGAGCTGCTGCCTTCACTAGGTGAAGGAGCCAATTCACCCTTATTTTTTTGCTAGTTTGGCTGTATGGGAAGTTGCCTTGTGATGTGATGCAACTTAATTGGTGGATAATAATGCTGAGGTGTGAGGCTAATTGGGGCTGCAGCCGTGGAGTTGCAAATGGTGTGTGGAAAACTTGCTTCAGCAGCTTATGTCATGGAGCTGCTGCTGTTGTTGCCAAGTTCCAACTTGGCTTCAGCTGCTGAAATAAGCAGCTGCGGGCTGCTTTTACTTTGCCCTGATAAGTAATCAAAATTAGCCTTGCTGATGATTAAATATAGTACAAATTAAAGTACTCTAACACATAAACACACACGGCAGCAAACCGTAACACTCTTGGCATCTGAAAACTTAGCTGAATTTTAGAAAGGGGTGATTCAGCAGCTTGGTGGGGCAGCAACAGCATGGTGATTCAGCAAGCCTTCAAAAGCAAAATTGGTGGGGCAATAAAACATAATAGAATTTACAAAACAGGGCAGCAGTTGGGCAGGAAGAGGAATTTAGCAGCAGCCACACGGCAGCAAGCAGAACAGCAACGTCACACACGGCAGCAACACACACACACAGCACTCCACGGCAACAGTAGCATATTAAGAAAATCAGCAATAATTCAGCAGCCAAACACACCCCACGGAAGCCATCAACTCACCGTGGCACTTAGTCAAAAATTGGGGCAAAGTAACAGCAGCCCACGGCTGCTTATTTCAGCTGCTGAAGCCAAGCTGCAACTTGGCAACTGCAGCAGCAGCAGCAGCAGCTCCACAACAGAAGTTGCTGAAGCAAGTTTTTCACACACCACTTGTAACTCCATGGCTTCAGCCTCAATTAGCCTCACACCTCAGCATTATTATCCACCAACTAAGTTGCACTACTAGACAACTTCCCATACAGCCAAACTAGTAAATAAATAAGGGTGAATTGGCTCCTTCACCAAGTGCTGGCAACAACTCCTTCCAACAGGAGTGATTCAACATCTTTTAATTGAATTTATTTAAGGCCACGATTAGGTTAGTAAGAAAAAAAAAAGAGGAAACCGAGAGAGAGGGAGGAAAGCAAAAAGGAGAAAAATAGAAAAGAAAACAGAAGAAGGAAAAATCAAAGACAGCAAAAGTTAAGCTGAATATTTGGCAAGTGTACTAGATTCCTTTCTTTTTTTGGTGATGATTATTGATTATTCTTTCAAGTATTATTGTTCTAATACTTGTCTTGTGCTAAATTCTCGCTCATATTATCATGAAAGTATGAGATGTACTCGGTTGCATATTGGAGCCAAAATTCAGAGACAAAACAGTCTTTGTAATTTGGCTTAATCGGTGATTAAATGGTCTCCAAATAAGCTCAAATTTTGTTTACAATAAGCTTAATATCTTACCTATGTCGTGACCAAACGACTCACGGAAATGAGTTAAACCGGTCACTGAACCAGTTCTCACATTAGTAACAAACCCAGCTGTTCTGCATACTGTATTTTGATGGAATGTAGTAATGAATGAGAGCATGTAATGGCTTTTGTAATGGAACGAATGTGAGTTTATGTTTCAGCAAATTGTTATTATGGTTATTAGTTATGTTTTTGTAAATTTTATAGTAATGAATTTTGGTTACTAGTAAGCATCTCTGTTAAGTCTGACATTGTATTTTTATGCATATAGTGTTGGCGCCACTTATGGACGTGATAATAATTTGGATCCTATGTACTATATATATATTAATTATGCATATATACTATTTGGTATAAGTATTCACGGATATAAGTGATGGGAAGGCGATCCGTGACAGGTGTATCAAAGACAGGTTATGCTTTAGGGATGATTGATCTTATGCGGAAGCTTAGGTTGGATCGTTAAGGCAGAATTAGGGCCAGTTAGCTGTAGCCTGAGGAATTATTGTGGCTTTTGGTTAAGTTGTTGTTTTGATCTAACCAAATTTTAAAATATTTCTGCTGATAAGATTATGGGAATGGCAGACAGGTGAAGTCCACTATTCTGGTCGTGAAAAGTACAATTTTTAAATTTCGATATCTCGATATGTATATTATTTGGGATTTAGAGTCTATTCCTTCCTTTATATCTCATTTGTTAATTCGAGGATTGAACCTTGTTAGTTATAACGATACTTATGGGATTCTTTAGATATAAAAATTATATACCCTGGGTGTTCAGTGAGGATTAGTAGATATGATTAGGGATTTTTGTGACATATCAAATGTTAAGGTACTATTAAGAATGATTGGGTTAATAAATCAATATAGACTGATTACTAGGAATAATCCAATTTAAATTATAAACTGCAATTACAACGAAGGCAAGTCGATCGAGAGGTGATGAGAATGAGTGCTGAATTATTTGGTGTATGTGATCACATCGGGAAGTTGTTGAAATTATAAAGGATTTTCTAGTTATGTGGGATATTTGAGGATGTTTTTAAGAAAGGATTAAGCTAGACTATCTTCTAAATTGGTAATTTGAAATTGTTATTGAAGTTATGATTTTAGGAATCACATATTAAATTAAGAAAGGTACAGGCCAAGTGTCTTACTATGAAGTATTTCAATACTTTGGGATGCACAATAGAATTTAAACTACTATACGGAAAAGAATTTTGAGTTGGAGAGCAAAGGATGATTTGAGAATAAAGGTTATGGGGCTATTCGAGGTCTCAATAAATTAGAAGTAAGAATTATTTTCACTCTAGATTGATGAACTATTATGATATGGGTACTCAGGTTAATCAATGAGAAATTGCTTATATTGAATTCGATTTGGGAAATTATATGACTCCCTAATTATAATGTTTTAGGCAAATTTTTCCAATAAGGAATTATTATGGGAACGTAAGAATAAATTTGCGGAAAATTTTACCATCTACTTAAGGATGAAGGTCAAAATGATGGTGTGTAAATTTGGAGGACGAAATTTTTATAAGGAGGGAGGGATTGAAAGGCCCGGGATCTCTCAATCAAGCACATCATGATTAATCAATGCTAAAGGATGCAGAGAAATTTAGATTAAAGGGTCTGACATCCGGAAACTATTGAAATTAAAATACGTAGACTTGTAGACTTCCACCCATATTAGGATTTCTAATCGAGATTTACTATGTCGATTAAGTTATAAACTCGGAAGCCAGAGATTTACTACAGGGCATAACTGTAGCCCAAAAAATTATCCAATGGACCCGATTGGTAACCAATTCAAATACGGCTAATAAAAGGATACCTCAGCTATCAAAATTTCCAACCGATTATCAATCGAAGTAATCTTGTGATAGCAAAAGGATAGCCGGCCACCGAAATGTCCCCCGATTGGTAACTAAAATTAGCTCGATTAATTAAATATAATACAAATCAAATTAATTAAGCAAAAATTAATATATTCTAACCCACAAAAACACACAAGGGAGCCTTATACTTAGCCAAATTCTAAGAATTCAGCGTGCAACCTGCTACAACCCAAATTAGCTACCAAATTCAGCAAACCAAAGGGGTCCACGGCAGCTTAATTATTCTCCTTAAGCTTGGGCAGCAGTGGAGCAATCAATTTACAATCAAATTCAACAAGCACACACAGCATTAGGGTCTCACACACACACATGGAAATTTAGAGGTAAAATGGGAGAAGGGAATGTGGTATTATGAGGATTAATATACACAACAAATTAAACAAGAATTCATTAGCCTCATGCTTCTAGAATGCTGATAATTCATCAAGACCACACACTTCCTTCAGCTGAATATTCAGTAAAGTAAAAAATATACACCTTCCACGGCAGCCTACTGTAGCCCAATTCCAGTAAGAAGAAGGGTTCCACAGCTGCAATTAATCAGTAGTATGACACGGCAGCTGTAATATATATATGTAGTAGATTAACAGCTGATTAATTTCAGCCAAATATACGGGCAGCAGCTGAATTCAAAATTCAGTAAGTAAAAAGGGGGGGGGGTGTCCACGATAGCAGTTGCATAAGCAGCTGCTGCAAAATTCAATAGTGGATAGGAATTAAAACAACACTCCATGGCAGCCCCACATCAGCAAAACTATTCACCAATCATCTCATGCCATTAGGCAAGATTTTAACCTGCCAAAATAGCCATAAGGAGGAGGTGAACCAGCCCCTTCACTTGGTGCTAGCAGCTCCTTCCAACAGGAGTGATTTAGCAATTTCCTTAATTTTTCTATAAAGAGAAATGTGAGGGAAAGATAAAGGAAAAGAAAAAGAAGAGGAAAAAGAGAGGGAAGGGCTGAGAGTAAGAAAAAGGATGAGAGGAAGGAGGAAAATTCAGCAAAACCGGTGCACACATGGTGCTAATTTGGCAAGTGATCCTAAGCTTCCTTCTTTTGTTAGAAATTTTGTCGTTGATTTCTTGGAAGCATTGATTGAGCCAATACTTCAATTCTTTAGTTTATTATCTTATTATTGTCATAGTATCATTTTATAACATGAAGAAATTCGAATTTAAGTGGAAAAGGGCAGCTAGACATCAAGTGATGAATCTGAAATTCAGCAACTTGATAGACCAGCTACTGTAATCTGCTCGAACCAGTAACCAAATGGCCTCCAAATCGGATCAAATTTGGTATCCAGCAAGCTTAACATCTTAATTATGTTGTGACTAAACGGCTCAAGAAAAGGAGCTGAATCGGTCATTGAATAAGGTCTCACATTAGCAACTGGACCAATTTCAGCAACTCTGCCGATATTAGAAATTTCAGCTTATGAACCGGACCCCAAATGGGCTGAACCGGCAGCCATGATGACTTAAGTTTCTTGTGGTAATGTTCAAGTACCACCCTGTAAAAAGTAGCCTCAAACTGGTTTTGAACCGACCACTAAAATAGAAGCCGAAACCAGCTGCATCAGAAAGTGCTGATGCAGAATTTTCAGTCATGTCTTTGACCCAAACCTGTTGAAAAATCAGCTTGAACCGGCCATGAACCAAGCATATTTTTAAACATGAGTCTCTTAGTTGTAATTTGACTCCCCGAACCGGTCAAGAATAGGTCTTGAATTGGCCATAAAACCAGCAAAGACAGAACTGGTCCTTTGCTTCCCTACTGAAGCTGAATGAGGCAGCTTGGGGAAAGTCGACCGAACCGGACCCAAATTGATTGAACCAGCATCCGGCCTCCCCATAGTATCATGTACTAAGGTTGACCTACCCACCCGTGAAATGACCGCCCAAAAAACCTTAAACCGGACCCCTAAAATGCACCCAAACCGGCCCAGCACCCTTGAGACTAATTTTGACAGTTCCAGAAAATGGACTGAACTGGCCCTGAACCGGTTAAAGTAGCAGCCACTCCAGCCAAGTTATCAGGTACTAAAGTCAAACTATCGTCCTACAAATCGGCGTCCAAAAATATCTTGAAGAGAAATATATACAATGAATAAAGATAAATTTGGCAAATCATAGTCGGGGTAACCGTGTCTAGGGATTACCTTGTGTTATGAAGAATTGCTATGAAAGCACAAAGATAAATTTGAGGAAAAATTTTACCATCGACTTAAGGTTAGAGCAAATGTACGTACATTTCAAGTACGAAATTTCTATAAGGAGGGAAGGATTGTAAGACCCGAGATCTCCCAATCAAGCAAATCATAATCAATCGAGGTCACAGAATGCAGAAAAGTCCGACATCTAGGGAATTACAAAAAATAAAATACGTGAATTTAGAGACTTCTACCTTTCGAAGGATTTCAAATCGATACTTGTTATGCTGACTAGGTTATAAACCCTAAAGCCAGAAATTCGCTGCGGGACATAACTTTAACCCGAAAAATTATCCGACGACCCAATTAGTAATCGATTCAAATACAATTAATAAAAGGACAACTCGGCCACCAAAAGTTCCAATCGATTATTAACTAAAGTAGTTTTGGATAGCAATAGATAACCCGGCTATCGAATCTTCACCCAATTGGTAATCGAAATTAGCCCAGCTAGTTAAATATAGTACAAATTAAAGTACGCCAATGCATAAACACACATGGCAGCAAACCGTAACACCCTTGGCAGCCGAAAACTTAACTGAATTTTAGGAAGGAGTGATTCAGCAGCTTGTTGAGGCAGCAACAGCATGCTGATTCAGCATGCCTTCAAAAGCAGAATTGGTGGGGAAACAAAACATAATAGAATTTACAAAACAGGACAGCAGTCGGGCAGGAAGAGGAATTTAGCAGCAGCCACACGGCAGCAAGCAGAACAGCAACATCACACACGGTAGCAACACACACACACAGCACTTCACGGCAGCAGTAGCATATTAAGAAAATCAGCAATAATTCAGCAACCAAACAACACCCCACGGCAGCCATCAACTCACCATAGCACTTAGTCAAAAATTGGGGCAAAGTAACAGCAGCCCACGGCTGCTTATTTCAGTAGCTGAAGCCAAGTTGCAACTTGGTGGCGGCAGCATCTCCACGACAGAAGCTGCTGAAGCAAGTTTTCCACACACCATTAGCAACTCCGCGGCTGCAGCCCCAACTAGCCTCACACCTCAGCATTATTATCTACCAATTAAGTTGCACTACTAGGCAACTTCTCATACAGCCAAATTAGCAAATAAATAAGGGTGAATAGGCTCCTTCACTCATTGGTGGCAGCAGCTCCTTCCAACAAGAGTGATTCAGCATCTTTTAATTGAATTTACTTAAGGCCACGATTAGGTTAGTAAGGGAAAAAAAATGAGGGAACTGGGAGAGGAGGGAAGCAGAAAGAAGAAAAGCAGAAGGAAAAACAGAAAGGAAAACAGAAGAAGGAAAACCGAATACAGCAAAAATTTAGCTGAATATTTAGCAAGTGTACTTGATTCCTTTCTTTTGGTGTTGATTATTGATCATTCTTTCAACTATTATTGTTCTAAGACTTGCCTTGTGTTAAATTCTTGTTCAGATTATCATGAAAGTATGAGATTTACTCAGCTGCATATTGGAACCAGAATTCAGAGACAGAATAGCCTCTGTAATTCGGCTTAATCGGTGACTAAAATGGTCTCCAAATAAGCTCAAATTTTGTGTACAATAAGCTTAATATTTTACCTATGTCGTGACCAAACGGCTCATGGAAATGAGCTGAACTAGTCACTGAATCGGTTCTCACATCAATAACAGACCTAGATTCAGCAGATTGCTAATATCCGAATTTGCAGCCTATGAACCGGGCTCCAAATTGGCCAAGACAGCCATCATATAAACTTAAGTGCCTTGTGATGATATTCAAGTGTCACCTTGTAAAATTTGACCCCAAACCAGTCATGAATCGGTTACCAAAACAAGAACCGAAATCTGTTGCAACAGAAAATGTTGAAGCAGAATCTTTAGGTGCAAAATATGACCTAAACCGGCTAAGAAATCAACTTGAACTGGTCAGGAACCGAACATATACTTAAACACGAAACCGGTAAAAGCAGAATTAGTCCCTGAGCACCTTTGCTGATACTGAATTGGCAGCTTGGGAAAAATAGATTGAACCGAACCCTATTTGGTTGAACCGGCAGCGAACCCAGCCATCGTATAATCTACTAAGACTAAATTATTTACCAGTAAAACGGCCGCCTCAAACTCCCTGAGATAGGTTCTGAACCGGCCTCCTAAATGGGACCAAACTGATTTCAGCATCTTTGATGCTGAACCTGGCAGCTTGAAGAAATAATCAAACCTGCCCGGAACCGGTGGAATTAGCACCCAACCCGACCAATTTATCAAGTACTAAGTTTAAACTATCCACCTGTAAAATTGTAGCTAAAAATACAGCCGAATTAATGCTGAACCTGGCCCTAGGAGTTGCTAAGTCCCTCCATTAGCTTCCGACACATGCTGGAATTAAGGCCCTAAACCGGTCCATTTCAGCCTTTAAACCAGATGAATTGGCACCCGAATATTTATTAGGATAATATAAGATAATAATAAAATATTCACGGTAAACATTTAGGCCCAAATTGATCCCCGAACCGGCCCCAAGCCAGTTGGATGAACCGGCTAGCATGCTGAATTTTAGTTCACGTACAGCAAACCGATTCATCGATCTAACTTGTAAGTGTAGAAAAATCAAATTGGAAGGATTCGATTTATGGTTCGGGACCGGGTTAATGGTTGGTCCGTGGGTCAGTCTGATTTGACTTTTCTATGATTATAAGCTAGCTTGATAATCCCGTTCGCTGTATGTGAACTAAAATTCAGCATGCTAGCTAGTTCATCCAGTCGGCTTGTGGCCCGGTTTGGGGTTCAATTCGGGCCTTAATTTTTACCGCGAATATTTTATTATTATCTTTTATTATCCTAATAAATATTTGGGTACCAATTTATTTGATTTAAAGGCTGAAATGGACCGGTTTAGGTCCTTAATTCCAGCATGTGTCGGAAGCTAATGGAGGAACTTGGCAGCTTCTGGGGCCCGATTCAGCATTAATTCGGAGGTATTTTTGGCCACAATTTTGCAGGTGGATAGTTTAACCTTAGTACTTGATAAATTAGTTAGGTCGAGTGCTGGTTCAACCGGTTCTGGCCGGGTTTGGTTTATTTCCTCAAGCTACCAGGCTCAGCACTCAAGGTGCTAAAACCAGTTTGGTTCATTTTAAGTGGCTAGTTCAGTACCTATCTTAGGGAGTTTGAGGTGGCCGTTTTACTGGTAAATAGTTTAGTCTTAATACATTATACGTTGGCTGAGTTGGCTGCCGGTTCAACTAAATTGGGTCTAGTTCAATCCATTTTTCCCAAGCTGCCAATTCAGCATCAGCAAAGGTGCTCAGGAACCTGTTCTGCTATTTCCGATTTTATGGCCAATTCGAGACCCGTTTTTGGCTGGTCCAAGGAATTCTATTACAGCTAAGAGACTCATGTTTAAGTTTATATTCAATTCCTGGCCGGTTCAAGTTGATTTCTTAGCTGGTTCGGGCCATAATTTACGAACAAGCATTTTGCTTTAGTATTTTCTGTTGCAGCTTATTCTGGTTGCTGTTTTGACGACCAGTTCGTGATCAATTCAGGGTCAAATTTTACAGGGTGACACTTGAACATCATCATAAGACACTTTAGTTTATATGATGGCCGGCTTGGCCAATTTGGAGCCCGGTTCATAGGTAGCAAAATCGGATATCAGCAATGTGCCGATATTGTGTTTGTTACTAATATGAGGGCCGGTTCAGTGAACAGTCCAGCTCATTTCTATGAGTCGTTTGATCACGACTTAGGTAAGATATTAAGCTTATTGTACACCAAATTTGAGCTAGTTTGGAGACCATTTGGTCACCGATTAAGCCAAATTATAGAGACGATTCTGCCTCTGCATTCTGCCTTCAATTCTCAGCCGAGTATAACTTATGCTAATATGATGATATGAGCAAAAAATTAACACAAGGCAAGTATTAGAACAATAATACTTGAAAGAATGATCAATAACCAGTACCAAAGAAAGAATGGAATTAAGTACATTTGCCAAAATATTCAGCTACACTCCTGCTTCTTTCAGCTTTGCTTCAGCTCCCTCTCTTTTCCTTTCTAGTTTCTTTCCGTTTTCTTCTGTTTTCTCTCACTTTCTCCACTATTTTCTTTATTTTCTTCTTCCTCTCTTCCTCACACGTCTCTTATTACTCTAGAAATTAAAAGGATGAGTCACTAGTCCTGCCAGCACACCCATTTTTCCTTCATCCGTGTGTCCTTACCATGCTGAGTCATCCTTCTGTTGGCTGGGTGTTGGCCTAATATTTTGCCTAGTGGTAGATTGTTATTGGTGGTTAATTTTGCTGAGGTATGAGGCTGTGTGGGGCTGCTGACGTGAGGGGGAAATTGCTGCTTCAGCAGCTGTGGAAAGCTGCTTCAGTAGCTGTGTGAATGCTGCAGATTCAACAGCCATGTACTGCAAATTTTGCAAAGCTTCATGAGCTGCCGCATTGCAGCTTCTCTCTTTATCCTTGCTGAATTTTGGATTCAGCAGCTGCTGCTGATGCAGCTGCTGCCATGCCCCACTTTCCCACAATTTGGTCAAATTTTCCGAAGTATTGCTGCCCATTTTCCCTTGCTGAATTATCAGCATTCTAGAAGCATGCTGCTACTGTGGTGGCCTTGCTGAATTTTCCTAGAATTCTGCCAAGTGTGTTTCTCCTTGTGAATCATGTATCTATTAATTATTTGGGGATTTAGAGTGCTGTTATGTGTGTATTGGGTGGGGGTAAATCTGATTTATTTGGTGTAACCATGGGCCTTCTTGTTGAATTGTTGAATTCCTAGTCATATATTTGGAATTTCAGGTGCCGGGGACCTTATCTTACTAAATTTGGCTTATGCTTGGCTGATCGGTTGACATGGCATGCTTCCGTGTATGCGTAGGGTGCTAAATTTTATTTAATTAATTTAATTTATGCTATATTTAATTAGCCAAGCTAATGTTGGTTACTAATCGGGTGAAGATTCAGTGGCCAAACTATCTATTTGTTATCCTAAAATTACTTCGGTAGATAATCGGTTGAAATTTTAGTGGCCGAGTTGTCTTTTTATCCTTTGGAATCAAATCGGTTGCCATTCGAGTCCCTTAACCGGTCCGCTGAGGGGCAGTCATCGAGTTTCTACTGTAATATCTTAAAGCATGCTAGAGAATATCACCCTTTGAAAATGATTTCTTAGTCCAGTTTCTTATCCCATGCTAAAACCTTATATGGAAGCTTTCATATTATTCATAATTCTTAATTTTTTCTATTTCGGGAGAAAATACATATCCAAATGGAACTTACAAAACTTCCACAAACCGTAAATCATAATAGAAATCGATGCATTTTTCTAGTTTTATAGCTTTAACCTTAAACTTTTATGTGTGTTAAAAATTCAGATTTAATATGTAAAATATTCAGCTGATTCGGTTGTTAGTATAGTAGTTGGTTTAGAGTCAATTTGGGTTGATTTCTTAGCACAATTATTTGCAGATTCGGTTATCGGTTCATAGCCGATTAATGGCCGGTTCAAAGGATTGGCCTGTACCGATTTTTATTATTTATTATTATCACTTGTGAACCGGTTTAGATGAACCAGTTCAATGATTCAAAGCCTCTCCATTTGCTGAAATTTCAGCATTTGACTGGTTATTCTTAGTTTGTGGCCCGTTCGGGGTCGGTTTGAGACATATTTTTACTGGTTGATACCTTAACATTAGCTCATAACATTTTGGTTAATTTGGGTGCCGATTCAACTAATTTGGGCTTAGAAATTGGGCTGGTTTAGCAGTCCCAATTTAGCATCAACATGGATGCTGTCACCCGATTCTAACACCTATTTTGGGGCTCGGTTTAGTATTCTCTTCAAGGTATTTTTGGACGCTGATTTGTAGAATAGTTCGACTTTAGTACTTGATGACTTGGCCGAGGTGGCTGCTGGTTCAACTGGTTTAGGGCTGGTTCAGTCCATTTTCTAAAACTGCCAGAATTAGCCTCAAGGGTGCTGGGCCAGTTTGGGTGCATTTTAGGGGTCCAGTTCAGTACCCATTTCAAGGCTTTTTGGGCGGCCGGTTTACGGGTGGGTAGGTCAACCTTAGTACATGATACTGTGGTTGGGCCGGATGCTCGTTCAATCAATTTGGGTCCAGTTCGGTTGACTTTCTCCAAGCTGCCATATTCAGCTTTAGTAGGAAAGCAAAGGACCAGTTCTGTCTTTACTGGTTTTATGGCCAATTCAAGACCGGTTTTTGACCGGTTTGGAGAGTCAAATTACAGCCAAGAGACTTGTGTTTAAAAATATGTTTGGTTCATGGCCTGTTCAAGCTGATTTTTCAGCCGGTTCAGGTCAAAGACATGACTGAAAATTCTGCATTAGCACTTTCTGATGCAGCTGGTTTCGGCTTCTGTTTTGGTGGCCAGTTCAAAACCGGTTGGAATTTTTGTGGCCGAGGTGTCCTTTTATTAATCGTATTTGAATCAGTTACTAATCGAGTCCATCGGATAATTTTTCGGGTCACCGTTATGTCCCTCGGCGAATTTCTAGTTTCAGGGTTTATGACCTAATCAGCATAATAAATGTCGATTCGAAATTCTTAGATTAGTGGAAGTCTCTAAATTTACATATTTTTTTTCAGTAATTCCCCGGATGTCGGACTTTTCTGCATCATTTGACCTCGATTTATTATGATTTGCTTGATCGGGAGATCTCGAGCCTTAACATTAATCAGAGAGTATCTTTTTTTAATGCTCCTTCTCCAAGGGTGTTCTAGAAGCAGTCATTGGGGAAAGTTAACTAAGAGGGGCTGCTAATAAGTGGAATCAGTGGTGTAGTTGATGTCAAAGAGATGTAAGCAGAAGAAATAGACAGTGCTTGCACTGGTATCAAAAGGCTGTAAGCAGGAGTAGATAGTATATGTCACAAACAGCTACCTTGGCATGTATGGTCGATCACATATATCGCAGCGAGCTGCTTGGATTTAAAATTGTGTTCTTGATGTACTCCCTCTAGAATGTCCGGGAGAAATTGAATGTTGATTGAGCTCATAAATAAATCACTTTACTGAGAAAGAAAGATATTGTTAATACAGCATAGTACTCATTGTCAACAATGATAGCATAGTCAGTGCTGTAGATGAAAATATCGGTATCGGTTGCAGATGTGTTGGTATCAGTTATAACGGGTGATCTTTATTGATATCAGACATATAGGACATCATTTTTATTTTACAAATTGGAACTTGAGGGGCGATTATCGGTAGATGTATTGTTAGTATGGCGACCTATCTTCACTGTATTAAGGGCCCAATACCGGTATATGCCTGGGAGAAATAGTTGCTCAGTAAGTGCTCGCTCATTATTTATGCCTTATCATGTTCCAGCTTAGTTTTTTGGGACCCCAATTGAACATGATGAAATCTAGTGTTGAAATTTAGGGAACATCAATACATTCATTGATGAAGCATGCACACAAACACGGGATAGATACAGCAATATATTGACACAAAGGACATGTAATTTTTCCAACAATTAGAACCCAATAATTTGGAAACACGCTAACTAAAATTCTTAGTGTTTTTATAGGTGTACATGTAATTTATCCAACCATTAGAACACAATAATCTGGAAACACTATCTAAAATTCGTAGTGTTTTTATAGGTATGGGAAGATAATTGATTCAAATTAACAGTATTTCCGACAAAATTAGCATCCAGTAGTTCACTTTGTGATTTCTAATTGCCTCGAGATATTTAATTATAAAAAAAATTTCCAAGAAAGCAATTTGCTAATGGAAAAAGAGGTAATGGCATTCAGAAAAAAAAAAAAAAAAAAAGTAGTTAACACTTTCTCAAGAAATTTCTTGAAGAAGAAAACAAATAATAGATCTAGGACACAATTACTAAGTAGCCTTGTGTTTAATTTTGTTTTTTTTCCCCTAAATATTAAGTAGCTCCCGTGCTTGTTTAATTTTTGTCAAATATATGCCCCTGTATGTCCTTAATGTATCCGAACATGTCACAGCACCCCTAATTAAAATAGGAAATAAAATATTCTGACCCGCACTGTAGAGTACCGATTTGCTTAGGAGAGTGCCGGTGTCTGAAATGTATCGGACATTTGACTGGATAACCCGAAGCGGTATTTGCTTTATGGGCTTGGTTCTTTTACTTACCATGTTTAACGTTTCCTCGGCACGTCTGAATTAACTTAGAAATATTATATTTTGACATGCTCTATATCTCGTTGATACACTTCCGAGATTGCTAGTATCGGATATATGTCTGACACTACATACTACCCTGGAAGTGGTGCCCATGCTTCATAGACATTTATGCATATGCTTGTGCACCGTCGTTCATTTGCTGACCATATCTAATAGTTTAGTGCCTTGACTTGATGTCAAGTGGGAACTAGTGCTAACTCAAAGTCCACGTTGCGTATGGAATAAAGGGTAGCCTGGTGCACGAAGGAAAAGGTCTGACCATTTTGGATTTATTATATACAATTTCACCTTATATTATATATAAAAATTTATTTTTACAACTAAAATTCATGACCACCAGATCCTGCAACAACTCTACCATGTGTTTGAGCTTCTCTTTTCAACTCTTTAGTTAATTTGCAATGAGTTCTTGCTTTTAGGATGAGGACGTCAACTTACTTCTCCTTTAGTTGCACTTGTGGACCTTAAATAAGTATAGATCGTGGTCGTTCGAGTACTGAAATCGTGATTGACCTGACCTATTGTGCAGAGAATGGGTTTGTGGACCCTGCTTCAAGGATTTCTCCTCTTCGCCAACGCGTTGGCAATATTGAATGAGGACCGGTTCTTGGGTCCGAGGGGATGGAGCCTTGCAGAAGTCCCAGGAGGAAGGAAGCGGTCGATGAAGGATCAGGTTGTAGGACTCATTTATGCTGCCCAGTACATGAGATTACCCCTCATGGTCTTGAATATTATCACCATTGTTGTCAAGTTGGTCTCTGGTTGAGGTTAGAAAACCAGCCTCATCACCTT
>JAODPA010094077.1:0-22838 GCA_025585075.1 Nepenthes mirabilis | reverse complement strand
TATCTCGAACTTAAATTTAATGTATTTAACACAATAGTTTTAAAATATCGTCTTTTCTCATTCACTCTCATCTTCTTTCTCTTTTTTCCTTCTCTTTTTCTTACTTTTTTTCCCTATGTAAAATGACAGAACCATGCACAAAAGGTCTTATATAGTCCGATAGGCACGTAAGTGCCTATCAAATACGCATCACACATCACCCAAACATATAGGCATGTACAAACGATGCATCGAGTGCAACTCAAGCATTAGTAAGCTGCCTCAATCATGCATGAATGCCTCATCTGTTGAACCTCAAGTACAGCACATTTGATCGAAATCATACATGAGCAAGCCATAGGTATTAATAAGGCACAAAGCTTCCAGCTCAAACACCCACGATCATAAAGGTAGGCAACATTCAGGCACTAAACCTATTTACCTCTATTTCAATTTTTTCCCTAAATTTTTTATTATACAATTATGTATCACATATAACGCAGAACATACAATAATGACTTTATAAATATGAATGAAAAATCAAATATTACACTTACAAAACCATAATCCAGTCTACAATCATCTGACATCTATTTTATAACTAGTGGATTGTAGGTAGAGAAGAGAGTATAAAAATATTATGGTATCAAATAATATAAAATCTATAAAATAGTAGTATAGTTTATAATCATCCGACATCTTTTTCATGTTTGATGGATTAATTTATGTATTTTGTAAAGAGATAGTTATAATCATATGACCATCGTATGATATAATATTAAAGGATATTACAGAGAATGATATGGGTTTGACATATTTAAAGAGTTAGAAATTCTTTAATATTGGTTCCTATATAGAAAGTTGAGGATTCTCTTGGATTTATACCTATATTGAAAGTCACGAATTCTCATATAGGATTCAGTTGAGATGGCTGCACACCATTGGTGGTAAGGTCTCAAAAGATCATAAAGTTGGTCGCATGTTAAATTTATAAGTATCAGTTACTTCATGAAAGTTACCTAATTATCGGAGGCGTGAATACATAACCTTTGATTTACAATGATAGAATAAAATTTAAAAATGTTGTTAAGTTATCTCGTGTTGTAGATACATCTATCGTGATAAGTTCAGTGACACTTATGTCTTTATTAAGATTTGCATTATGTGGAATCCCTATTAAGGAACCCATCAATTTGGCACTTTTTGTATATGCTGTGATGGACTACGTCCTAAAATTCGTCATTTACCTTATTCATAACATATTATCTTTTACTCGTTAATATTGCTAGTTAAATACATCATGATCAATAGGATGTGAGCGTTTCCTATCATTATTTCAATTCACTTGTACATAAATAATAATCTAGATATACACAAGATCCAAATATATCATCACATCATTGGTGGCCCTGATATCAATTCAACAACAATATGACGTTATCTTTATGTTAATGAAAGATACCTGCTAAAATCAATCATATACAAATTATTGAAAGCAGTAAACATTTATAACATTTACCTAATTGATATAAAATTATCATTAAGATATATTGTTCCTTATACATTCATCAAAATTTGTCCTAATACTTTACATCATATCCTTTTTATTCTACATCTAAAGTCAACTATTAAATAAAACTAACTACAATACATACTACCCCAAAAATATAAGTTAACAAAATAATATCTCCCGCGACATATACTAAATTCTTCAATCTTCACTCCTATTTATCAAATAAGAACTCATATTGGTCATCTGAATGGTTAGCAAAATAGTAAAAAAGTGAGCCAAATACTCAATAAAACACAATATATAGTAAAGATCATGTAATCTTTTTACTCAAAACATAATAGTAGGAATAGAGATTATCATTGAATACCATAACTAAAAACATGGTCAAAATACTTATACAATTCTCTTTCTCATTTCTTATCTTAATCTTTTCTTATTCTTTTTTTATGCTAAAAATTTACTTTTCTTATTTTTCTTTAGCGATCAGGGTCAGTAGGCCTTACTAACTAAATGAGCAGTCGATCGAAATCTGGATTGTATTTTTTTACACAATCAAAGGGCTACCCTCCTATTCAAAAATCCCGATGTAGGCCGTTCACATATTATTTCCTTGTAAACCGGGCCAAAACTATAATGCGGTATTTACTTATCAGACAACGATCTTTAATTATAATATGTTAAGGTATGCCAGAATATACTATCGGTCGATCAATCTCTAATCCAATTTCTTAATTCCTTTTAAAATTTCTTGTAAAAACTCTGTACTTTATTATTGGTACTTCTTCTGAATTTTTTCAATTTTGAAAGAAAATAATCATATTTCTTAATATTGTATAGAACTTCCACTTAAACTTTTATAAATGTAGGAACTGAAATTTAGTATCTAAATATTAGAGATGTAGCAAAATAGCAAAACCTTATAATATGTACATAAATTCAAATGCATTAGCTGGTTTAATAGCCTCAAAACAAATTTTACACATGATGAAAAATTAGGATTAGTACATAGTGCATTTAGCCAGTTTAGTTGCTGGTTTGACGGCCGGTTCAGTGGCCAGTTCAACCTACTTTCTACAAGCTAAAAATTGAGCATCAACACATGAAACTTCGACCGGTTTGCTACTGGTTCAGGGCCGGTTCAGGGCCGGTTCAATATATTTTCATAGGTTGAAAATTTTAACATCAACAAGGATGCTTTAGCCGGTTAAGCTACTGGTTTAGGGGCCGGTTTAATGACCGGCTCAACTAGTTCTCTACAGTGATCACTTTAGAGATTTTTGTATAATGATTTCACTGTATAAATTAATGGATGATTATTTGCTTCCGCTGAATTTTATGGGATAAGAAATTTTGATTCATAGTAGTATCTTTTAAGCCAATGGCTTCTCCCTGTGAGCCAACCGACCTAAATAAGGCCGACCTAGATAGTTGGCTGGCCAAGATGGCCAACTTTAGAGCTCCGGCCAGTTTGGATCCTATGTACGCTATTAAGTTTAAATTATGTACGATTATCCATATTCGTCTCATTACTCTCTCACATGTTATATGGACGGACGAGTGCTGTAGCCCAACAAGAGCTCCGATCTGTCACACTTGGTATGAATATTGATGGAGGTCATAAGAGGATTATAGCCTATTCCATCACAGGTGGTATCAAAGAAATAGATGCCTTAAATTTGATCTAAATCTATGCGGAATCTTAGGATATATTAAGATTGATCAAATGAATAAATGAAGGTATATGACAACTAAGTTGACTGGTTAGACTTAATCATCCTAGTCCAGTAAATTAGGCTAGCACTAAGTAGGACTAGGACGTTGAATTTAGGAAGCGTCATGTCCTAGTTACTATCCAAGCCAAATTATAATCTGACCGAGTTACTCTAATTTTAGAAGTTGAAGTGCTAGCTGAAAGGATAACAGATGGAGGACAAAGGGCTGCTCGTATTGATAATTTTTAGGACCGGGAGGTGGAGTACTTGAACCTACTAGGAAGGATGACTAATGTTATGAAAACTATGGGGCAACAAAATTGGCTCCAGTTTTGACACTAACACCTGTTAACCAGGGAACATCAGCGTATGATCATTTCACCAATGAGCGTGTTCTAGAATTTTTGAAAGAATTGGATCCAGCGAATGCAAACACGTGGATCCAGTGGCTTAAAAAGGTGTTTGCAGTTATTAAATGTCTGGCCGAAGATAGAGTTTTATTTGCTACTCATAAGTTAGTGAGAGAGGCCCATCATTGATGAAAAATGTAGAAAAGAGTGTTTGAAGTGCCGGAGAATAAAATCACTTGGGCTATATTTGAGGTAGCATTTCTAGAGAAATATCTCCTTGCTAGTCTTCGTGGGCAAAAAGATGATGAGTTTTTATGATTATGATAGGGCAATCATATGGTGGCTGAGTACGGTGCCAAGTTTACGGAATTATCCTGTTATACTCCATATATTGTGGAGGATGAAGAAAGGAAGGCAAGAAGGTTTTCTCAGGGCTTAAAAGATGATATTAGGAGGCATCTGTCGACATTAAAGTTGCTGACTTATCGGAGAGTATTGGATAGAGCAATTATTTATGAGAAGGAACTTGAAAGGGAGGAGTTTTTTAGGAAGAGGATAACGGGCCGAAATAGTTTAGGTCCAACTCTAGTGAGAGATCAAGGAGACCACTGAAGAAGGCAAAGCAGCTGGAGTCAAGGAAGGAGTTTAGACAATCAGCGCCAACCTCGAGAGTGTCAACCAACCCTTGTCCTCATTGCGAAAAGCTATATGAGGGCAAGCCTTATTTTAAGATGATGGGAGTCTGTTACAATTGTAGACAAATGAGACACATGATAAGGAATTGCCCTCACTGGAAGTGAGCCCCAATGCCCAAACCAACTGTCCCGACCAAGGTGTTTGCAATCTCTACAAAGGAGGCCGAAGTCTCAACAGACGTGGTGGAAGGTATTCTCTCTATTTGTGATGTTTTCTGCCATGTACTTTTTGATTCAGGATCCACCCCATTCATTTATTTCGCCTAGATTTACACATCATCTTGCATCATCCTCTAAGATTTTTGATTATTCTTTAATTGTCTCAATACCCATGGGGTCATATGTGGTCTTAAATGTGATGTACCCAGGGTGTGTTATTGAGGTTAATGGATCTCAATTGCCAACAAACTTAGTCTTGCTGGAGATATGTGATTTTGATGTAATTTTAGGTATGGATTGGTTGACAGTATATCACACAAACATTGACTGTTTTCAGAAGATGGTAGACTTTGTCATTCTTGGATGTGAGCCTCTTTATATTGAAGGAGTCCAGCAAAAAGAGGCATCTTGTTTCATTTCGGCCATTCATGCCCAGCATTTGATAAGGAATGGATGTCAAACTTACTCCGCTTATGCTAGTCTGACTGAGGATCATGAGAGGTCAACTAAGGAGATCCCTGTAGTTTGTGAGTATGAGAATATATTTCCTGAAGAATTATTTGGGTTGCCACCATCCCGGAAGATAGAGTTTGAAATTGATTTGGTGTTACGATCGGCATTGATATCCAAGACGTCCTACAGAATGGCACCAGCTAAATTGAAGGAGTTGAAGCAGTAATTATAGGAATTGCTCGATAAGGGCATCATTAGGCAGAATGTGTTCCCAAGGGGTGCGCTAGTTTTGTTTGTGAAGAGGAAAGATGGAATTTTGAAGTTATGTGTAGACTATCGGGGGTTAAATAAGGTCACAATTAAGAATAAATACCCTTTACCTAGGATTGATGACCTCTTTGATCAGTTGTAGGGAGCCTATGTATTTTTAAAAATTGAACTTCGATCCGGATATCATCAGTTTCGGATTAAACAGAAGGATGTGGCAAAAATGGCATTCTGGATGAGATATGGCCACTATGAATTTATAGTAATGCCGTTCGAGTTAATAAATGCTCATACCGCTTTTATGGATTTAATGAACTGAATCTTTCAGCCTTGTTTGGATAAATTTATGGTAGTATTTATTGACGATATCCTTATTTATTCTAAGAGTCATGAATAGCACGATGTGTATTTGAGAATCGTGCTCCAAACCTTCAGGAACATCAATTATTTGTGAAATTGATTAAATGTGAATTTTGGTTGGAAGAAGTGGGATTTTTAGGCCACATTATTTCCAAGGGAGGAATTTTGGTCGACTCAAAGAAGATTGAGGCCGTAGTGAATTGGTGCCGACTGAAGTTGGTGATTGAGGTCCGGAGTTTTCTGGGCATGGCAAATATTATTGTAGATTCGTGAAAATTTTTTTTTCGAATTACTATGCCGCTCACCTAGTTGACGAAGAATAATGTTAAGTTTGAATGGACCGAGTAATGTGAGCAAAGTTTTTATGAGTTAAAGGACCGGTTAACCTCTGCGCCGATTTTGATTATTCCGGACAGATCAGGTGGTCTGGCGGTTTTCTGTGACACATCTAAGACCGAACTAGGTTGTGTCTTAATGCAATATAGAAAGGTGGTTACTTACGGATTCCAATAGTTGAAGGTTCATGAAAAGAATTATCCAACTCATGATTTAGAACTAGCTACCGTGGTATTTACATTAAAAATTTGAAGTCATTATTTGTACGGTAAGAAATTTTTTATCTATTCTGATTATAAGAGTTTAAAGTATTTATTATCACATAAGGAGTCAAACATAAGGCAGAGGATGTGGATTGAATTCCTGAAAGATTGTGATTGTGAAATCTAATACCAGCTAGGAAAAGTCAATATGGTGGCTGATACTTTAAGTTGCCAACCTAGCTTTGTGGTGAGATTTCAGATTAAGGAGATGGAGATGTTAGATTGTATGAAACATTGCAATATCTAGTGGTATACCAAAGATAACCGAATGCTGCTATCTTATCTTCAAGTGCAATCGGAGGTGTTGCGGAGAATCAAAGAGGGGTAAGTGAATGATCCCTTCTTGATAGAGATTGCTAGAGACTTAAATAGAGACTCCAGAATTGATTTTAATGTTTGGACTAATGGGGTCCTGAGATTTAGGGATCGTTATGTGTACCTAAAAATAAGGAGCTTAAAAAAGAGATCATGAAGGAAGCCCACCGACCCAGGTAAACACTTCACCCAAGAATTAATAAAATGTACTAGGACCTAAAGAAAATATTTTGGTGGAAAATATGAAGAAAATTGTGACTTTTGTAAATAAATACCTTATCTATCAACAATTAAAAGCCGAGAGAAGGAAACCGGCTGGATTGTTGCAACCAATGCCCATTCTAAGTTGGAAGTGGGAGGACGTTGCAATGGATTTTGTATCTAGTTTGTCTAGGACCACAAGAACCATGATACTTTATGGGTTATTGTTGACTGGCTGACTAAATTGGCCCATTTCTTGGCGATCCAGATAACTCATTCTTGGGATCAATTGGATCGGCTATATATTAATGAGATTGTTAGGCTCCATGGTGTGCCAGCCTCGAATGTATCCGACTGAGACCCAATGTTTGTTTCAAAATTTTGGAAAAGCTTACATCGAGAACTAGGATCATGATTAAAATTTAGCACGGTTTATCATCTCCAGATGGATGGTCAATCATAGCATACCATTTAAATATTAGAGGACATATTAAGAGCCTCGATGTTAGAGATGAAAGGAAGTTGGGATTATCATTTGGCTCTGATAGAGTTTGCTTATAATAACAGTTACCAGGTGAGTATTGGAATGATTAAAATTTAGCACGATTTATCATCTCCAGACGGATGGTCAATCATAGCGTACCATTTAAATATTAGAGGGAATATTAAGAGCCTCGATGTTAGAGATGAAAGGAAGTTGGGATTATCATTTCGCTCTGATAGAGTTTGCTTATAATAACAGTTACCAGGCTAGTATTGGAATGGTGCCATTTGAAACTCTATATGGAAGAAAGTGCCAATCGCCTATTTACTGGGAAGAAATAGGAGATAGGCGACTTCTTGGTCTGAAAATTATCAAGAAAACAATAGAGAAAATCGGGTTGATTCATGAAAAATTGAAAGTAATTCAAAGTAAGCAGAAGAGCTATGCAGACTAAAGGAGATTAGTGTTGAAATTTAAAATCGGTAATTTTGTATTCCTAAAGATATTGCCATCTAAAGGGACATCCCGATTCGGAATAAAAAGAAAGTTGAGGCCGAGGTTCATAGGACCCTTTGAGATTTTGGAGAAAGTTGGTGAAGTAGTTTAACGGTTAGCCTTGCCCCCAAGCTTAACTGATGCTCATGATGTGTTTTACATATCAATATTTCGTAAATATGTCTATGATCCAGCACATGTAATTAATTTTGAACCTCTGACTATTGATAAAAATCTATCTTATGTCAAGGAACTTGCGCAGATTTTAGACCAAAAGGATCAAATATTGCGCATAAGGACCATCCCTTTAGTAAAGGTTTTATGGAGAAATCACTCTGTTGAGGAAGCTACATGGGAACATGAAGTAGAGATCCGGTGCAAATACCCTCAATTATTTCCATAAGGTATATATATATAGTTTTGTTAAATTTCGAGGATAAAATTTTATAAGTTGGGCAGAATTGTAAAGATCAAGTTCCTAGGACTTAGTCTCACGGCCTTAATGAGAAAATCGAACTAGATAGCAGGACAGGCGATTGAGAATTGTTGTCCAGTGAGATTGAATCGCTGACCAGATTGAATAGTTGATCGAAATAGATAGTTACCCGTATTAAAAATTAAACTGGTTAAGATAGTTGATCAGATTCGATAGACGACTGTACTAGATTGTTGACCGAAGTGGATAGACACAAGAATAAAATGTTGATCGGTTAAGTGAAGTTGACCAGAACTAGAATAGTTAACCGAAATTATTGAAGTTTACTGGAATTAAAGAAATTGACCAGTTAACCAGAATAACCATAAAACCAAGGTCTGTATATAAATAGTCAGAACCGAGGTCGTTAGATAGAAACTGAGGTTGTTTGGGAATTCGAATGAGATCGAAGACTCATAGGGATCAAGGACTCAAAGAATGAGAGCGAGAGTTAGAGAGACGTTTAACCAACTTCCACCTACTTTGCTGACCTTCTAAGAAGGAAAAATGAAGTGGGAAAAGAAATACTAAGTAGGTGATCTACTCTCACCTGCTCCCACCAATCCCATTATCTGTAAATATTGGACTTAGGAGAGGAGTTCAAAAATATGCGATAGAAGCATGAAGGAGAGAAAGTGTTCTAGGCTAAATTTGATTAACAGTATTCGTGGATCAGGCAAGTGTACTCTATGCCTTATCCTTTGTTGTTGCTAACTCTTATCCAAATCCTTTGGATATTATCGTTCTAATACCCTTCTTTGCAATGTTTCTATGTAATGCATATTATGATAATTACTTTCTCGTACTTTATGAAAGAATTCCATGTTCAGTGCATATGTTATGTTTTACATGTGGGATTTTATTCTATGGTTCATGCTTGAAAACTGTTAGAATTCATTCTATTTAATAAGTTTGGTAATACAGCAAGATTTGGTAAAGTTTAAGCCATAGTGCACGAAAAAGTTGTCTTGCATGTTTAATTACTATCTCAGTTTGCTTATCTCATCCATTTGCATGTTTTCCCGCCATTTATAAAAGCAAAATTTACTCTTTAAGGACTTCGATCATTTGAAGCTCAATATTTAAAAAAATTGGATTTTGAAATATAATGGCCGAGTAGTTGTAGGTCTTAAATGTAGCCGTTTTTTATATGAGATGGCCAAGTAGCTACAGGCCTTAAATATAGCCGTTTTTGATATATGATGGCCGAGTAGCTGCAGGCGTAAAATATAGCCGCTTCTGATATATGACGACCGAGTAGTTACATGCCTAAAATATAGTCGTTTTTTATTTATGATGGTCGAGTAGCGGTAGACCTTAAAATGTAGTCGGTTTTGAATTCGATTTGGAACTCAGTTCTCATGAAATTGTCTTTGGCCCATGTTTTATGTTTTTGTATGCAAATTGCTCTCATTTCGTTTCTTTTAATTTCGTTTCGAAACTATATTTATACATGTCTTTACTTATTTGTACCTTACTGAACAATCTGCTCACTCCTTACTATTTTCTTATCTTCAGACGAGTAAGAATTCATGTCGGATGAGAAAGAGTAGAGCCGAACGGACTAGCTAGGCAGGAAGGCCAATCTGGATTCATATAGCAGCTTATGATCGATTTGATATATTTTTGATCATTTTGGAGATTTTTGTATAATGATTTTGCTGTATAAATTAGTGGATAATTATTTGCTTCCGCTGGATTTTGTGGGTTAAGAAATTTTGGTTCCTAGTGGCATCTTTTAAGCCAATAGCTTCTCCCCGAGAGCCGATCGACCTAAATAAGGCTGGCCTAGATAGTTGGCCAGCCAAGATGGCTGACTTTAGAGCTTCGACCAGTTTAGATCCTGTGTACGCTATTAAGTTTAAATTATGTATGATTATCTATATTCGTCTTATTACTCTCTTGCATGTTATATGGACAGACGAGTGTCGTAACCCAGCAAGAGCTCCGATCTGTCACACTTAGTATGAATATTAACAGAGGTCATCAGAAGATTATGGCCCATTTCGTCACATTGAAGTAAGTAAATTTTTCCATTCTTATTATTGATGTTAATTTTCTTGCTACATGCCTTGATTTTTTAGAAAATTGGTGCTCGTTTTTGTGAATCAAAATATTTGAAAAAAAATAGAAGTGGTGAGGAACAATGAAAGATTCAAGGGTTTATGGTGATTTGAGGCATGATAATTAACGAGTTATACCACAAACAGTCCTTGTGATACAAATTGAGATCTTAAAGGTTCAGATTTTATGTTTTCGGTGCAAAAATAATAGAGGAGAGAAACAGAGCATAACACTTTAGGGCGTTTGGGTTGAACGGTAAGTAATGGCTATCAAAATCAGATGAATTGAGGGATAATGGATAAAATCTATACTCAATCTCTTATAAATTCCAACTTGTTTGAGGCCAGTATGAAAATCTTTAGGTTACAGAGCATCGTCATCAATTGATGAAGATAGCTGCTGGTTAGATCTGTTCTAAATTGCCTAATCCCAAACAATGCTCCAGATTTGTGTATTATAGGCAAGAGTTGAAAGATGTTGATTTGCTATAGTATGTGCATGCATATAGATGTATATGTCTCCGAGAGTATAGGTATGTACATGTATGTAAAGGATGTGTGTGTGTGTGCTATTGGGTGTGTGGGTGTTATCGTGTATGTGTGTGCGCTGTGTGTGTGTTTGTGTGAGTAAGCAACGTGTGTTGTTTTGTGTGCGTTCCTGGGTGTATATGTATAAGTGTGTGCAGCGAGTGTGCTGTTGTGCGATGTGTGTACTACCAATGGCGGTGAAAGTGTGAGTGTGTATTGAGAGTAAGTATGGTTGTGTATGTTTATGTATTGAAATTACAAGTTGGAAGAAATTGATGTCAATTATTATTTTGATTGGACATTTGTGGAATTAGCAAAATAGTTAAATAATGTAAAAAATTATGACCTTGTTTGATAGTGTAAAAATAGGAGGTATTTTAGGTAGCCTTAGGATAAAATTGGGATACCTGGTGAGTTAGAAAGGATTTAATAAAATATTATGACATTTGATTAAATATTCAAACTTTCATTAAACTTTCTCTTGCTCCTATGATAAACGATTCTTTGTATTGGTTTTGATCGTGTGCATATATTTTATTGGCACTCTATAGATATGCATAAGTAAAGGAAATTGTACAAAGATTTTATGGCATTCGGATGAATGGAAGTTTGTGAGACCTTAAAGTAGTCAATACTTCTCCAATATCTATTCCATTCCGGAGGTCGAGGTCGTTAATATTGAGAAAGGATGATTATAATGTAGTGACCATCATAGAGGATGATATCAGGGATATTATTGTTGAGGGATATCAAAGATGGTATGAGTATGCTACGAGTATAGCTTTTAGGAGGACTATAGGGAAGTGGGGATACCATAGATATCGGATAACCTTGTGGTACTTATCCAACCATTGGGGGCGTAAATATGTGACATCTAGTTCACTATGGTAGAATAAGGTCCATAGAGATTGTTGTTATCTTGCACAATGAAGATTATTAGTATCTTGTATAGTTGTGATTTCGTATTGAGCCGATAATCGGATTGGTGGAATCCATATTGTATTCCTGATATTTAGTTGTTTATATGGCTTTTTGATCATAAACATGACATGTTATTGAATCTCAGACAGTAAATTGTATTTCATATATCATTATTGATTTTATGCATTTGATATTATTATTCAAGATAGTTATTTGTATTCCTATATTGTTAATTGTATTTACTTACTAGGTATTCGACTCACTCTTGTATTTTATTGACTCCAGATTGAAGAGATATCGTAGGTGCTAGCCAAAATTTATAGAATTATTGTCGAGTACAACATAGAGGCAATTTTGGAGTTAGCGGCATACAAGCGATAGTGGAAAACATTTCTTTTATTTTGTGTAATTTATGATTACGGATGTTATATTAATTGATATATTTATGAGGATTATTTATGGTATGATAATTTTAGTAATTTGATGATTTTGAATTTATCTATATTGATAGATTTTAGAATTTATATTGGATAATTAATGAAATTGGATGATTTGAGATGTTTCCACAGGGACGATCCGGGCTGGGTCCAAGGACTTAGGCTCAAGTCGTCACATAGTGTGAGCTAAAGGGAGTATGCTTTGATAATTTTTTTCCTTTCATTTAAGAGCAGCCCATGTTATGTTTGAGTTCTAGCCATTGTATGGTCAACTAGTTCCCACATGGCGACATATCATCTTCCACACACCATTTGAAAAGAGGTATCTGAAAAATAGGTGATCATGGGTTTTAATCCCTTTGCTGTAAAGTATACACGCATTAGTTTGTTGAATGAAGGTGCCGATACGGTTTAAAGTGCTTAATCTCATTCGAATAGCCAACTACAGAATAAAGGCATGTGTCGGGATATGTTTAGGACCCTAAACAAGATAGCCTCACACCACTTTGTCTTTAGAACCTTGGAATATGTTCTAGGTTGATTTTATTGTGAAAATAACAATTTGACTAACACACCATTTGATCTCATATTTTTGGGATGCATTCGGATAGTAATTTGGCATGTTATCCAAAATGCTAGCCACCTCCATATCAAAATGGTTGGGCCACTTGTCACAGACCGCTTTCTTTCTACTTAATATCCCTAAATAACTTAAACATAATAATAAACCATATTATAAATAAGTCCATATAACATGTAACTATTATATACAAGGATCCATATAATTGTTATATCATAAATAGCTCCAACATTATCCGAATGAAATACATCATTTGATTTTACTTCAGAGATACTTTCTAGGTACCAAAATCATTACTATAAAAACCTACGAAAATATAAATAATTACCATAATAATCTGTGAAAGTATAACTAAATGATCATTACCGAAATTGTATTCATTTCTTCATAAGATAGAGTATATAGTTTTCTAATATCAAATTTACCATACATCCACCAAACCATTCAATCCTGCTCATTAGGTATTAACTCGTGTTTGTCATCTGAAGGATTAGTAAAATAATAAGAGAATGAGCTAAATATTTAGCAAGGCACATATAATAAAGATATTTACATTTATACTTAAAATATATTAAACAAAGAAGTAGGAATCATATAAAATATGAATGAATTTTTGTCCTCTTTAACTTCTCATTTTCTTAATAAACATATTGAATCTTATTTATCTCTAGGGATTAAGACTAGTAGGCCTTACCAACTAATGGAATGGATAATCGAGGAAAGAATTGTGTATACTTCCACACAATCTAAGGTCAAACCCTTCGATTCAGCACCCGGAGGTGGGTGGTACACCTATAACCCAATATACGAGGCCATAAAACTTATATCGTCAAAAGTTTCCCCACGGCAAGGGGCAGTTCTCAAATTTTTACAGTAATATCTTAAGGCACGCTGGAGAATATTATACTCTAAAATAATTTCTTTATCCAGTTTTTTAATTCCTTTTTTAAAACTTCTTTTGGAAACTCTATATAACGACCCAGATTCTAAAACGTAGAAAGTTCCAATCATCAAGTCCTTATAATCCGGTCAACACCAATTGACCGAAAAATGTAGTAAGAAAAGTAAATCGGCCTTAAGATGAAATCAAGTTCGGCCCTTACTTGATGAAAATCTAGTCCGGAATATTCTTTGACGAAAAGAAGTCGGGATTTCCTTAATGAAAATCCAGTTCGGATTTTCTTGAGGGAAAGAAGTCAGGATTTCCTGAATGAAAATCTAGTCCGGATTTCCATGATAAAAAGAAGTCCGAAATATTCATTGATGAAAAGAAATCCGAATTTTCTTGATCAAATCCAGCCATGTAAGGCCAAAGTGGCCTTGAAGGCCGGAGTGGCTTTGTGGTTGGTAAGGTCGAAGTTGATGATCCGGTCAACAAGTGTTGACTGAAAGTTATGTAAGAAATATTCGGTCAACGCTGATAGTTGACCGGAATGTGTTTACACGAGAAAGCTAAATCCTTATAAGTTCAATTAACCAGGAATTTAACGTGTTTATATGAGAAATCTAAATTAAGTTCAGTTAACTAGGAATTAATGAACTTCTTGAAAATGTAAAACCATTAATAACCTAATTAATACGGAAACTTTTAGGAAATGTAGAAGCCATAAATAAGAAACATTCCCCTTGGATTTGTCAAATGATGAAACATTTTTCTTGGATTTGCCAATCATTAATGATAAAATATTCCCCTTAGATTTGTGAAATGATGAAACATTCTCCTTGGATTTACTAATCATTAATGATGAAATATTCCCCCTATATTGCCAATCATTAATACTAACCATCAGATTCAAGGCCTATAAATAAGAACTAGAAGAATGAAAAAGAGGTACGCAATAGAGTTTCTAGTAAATGAAGGTCAAAAGATCAAGGCAAAGTAGAAGAAACCCAGGCAAGATACTCACCCTTGTTTTCAAGTTCATGATTATGCATGATTTCTATGCTAGTATATTTGATATTATATAAACTTATATGATGTTTATTCTGTTCTTTTCATATCTGATGCTTAAAGTATGATTATTTATCGATAATTGCATGTTTAAGGAAAAGACTTCATGATGTTCGATTTTGTATGATTATCGTCAATTTATATGAACTTTGGTAATTGTATGTTTTTGAAGAAAAAAGTACTCCGCCTTTGAAAAAGAGCTCCGCCCTTTTGAGAAAAGTACTCCACCTTTGAAGAAGAACTCTACCTTTTGAGAAAAGTACTTCGTCCTTTTACGAAAAAGAGCTCCGTCCTTTTGAAGAAAAAACACTCCGTCCTTTTACGAAAAAGAGTTCCGTCCTTTGATGAAAAAGCACTCCGTCCTTTTAAGAAAGAATACTCCGTCCTTTAGAGAAAAATCACTGCGGTTTTAGAGCTCCTGATTTTAAAGAAAAATCACTCCGGTATTTAAAACTTCAGATTTAAAGGAACTCCGGCTTTTAAGAACTTCGGATTTCAGAAAAGAGCTCCGCCTTATGAAAAGAATTCCGACTTTTGGAACTCCGACTTTTTATGTAAAAGAACTTCGGCTTTGTAAAGAACTCCGGTTTTTTTGTAAAAGAACTCCGATTTTGAAAAGAACTCCGGCATTTTGAGAAAAAGAACTCCGTCTTTCTAAAGAACTTCGGCTTTAAGATTATACGAACTTCAACTGATGAAGTAAAGAATAAGGCTATATGAAAATGCATGTAATCGGGACAGCAAGTGAAACTCTATGACATTTGACTTTCGAACTATGATGGATGGCCATTAAAGGACAAGAACTATGAACCGAGTTTCTATTAAACTTGCTGTTAAAGTTGGATGAAGGATATTGGAGTGACACTCGAGGATTGCCTCCTGGGTCACGGGAGGGAACTTTCTGGTGGCACAAGACTTTTGGACTACGGCCCCGTATGTCGGGTTAAAGGCATTACCTCCCGCCTCGGGGAGCATAATGAGGGGATACGGCTTTAGGTTGTGGGGTTACACACCACCCGTACTCGATGTTGTCCGCTCCCATCCGGTCCCTAAAGATGATAAGAAATTTCAATGGTTTTTATGAGTTTTCAGAAGATAAGATAATAAGAAAAAGACTAAGGAAATTCCGAAGAAAAGACATGATTTTCGTATGCTAAGTTAAGTTATGAATCTCTGTTTTGATTCACTTATATATATATCTTTATGTTTTCTATTTTCTACATGTGAGTACTTTGCTGGGCTTGTAGCTCATTCTTGCCACTTTTCAGATGATGAAAGGCTTATGGATGATGAAATTGAGTAGAACCATATGATATAGCTAGCGGGCCGGAGCTGATCAATGAAGGCTTAATTTCATTTCCTTTTGATGTTTTGAGAAGACTTGTAAAATATTCCACTGTATAAGATGGATGTTAGCATATTTTCGTGATTTCTTTTTTAATAAATGAAATTAATAATTCTAGTATGCATCTCAGGTTGAAATTAAAACCGGAAGGTCAGCTCATATAGTTCGGCCTCATCAATCTTGTGTAAAAGAAAAGAAAAATTTTTATGTCCACTTTATTATTATTATTTTAAGACAAGGATTTAGACTTGACGGCGGCTTTATATGTGTAATTAAGTATAGGCCGTCACAGTTGGTATCAGAGAGAAAACTGAGATGCTTTAGGACAATTTGAATCAACACAGTAACTTAGAACAAGATCAGTTAGGGCTAGAAGAGGGTTAGTTTTATTTATGCTTTGGACGGATAGCTATCTTTAGACTAATTGACTAACAAAAATATTCTTTTAGACATTAAAATCGTCACTGAAGCTATGTCTAACAGAGGAAGGCGAACTGGACGGACTAACAACACCCCGGATATGGAGGCAAGATACTTGAACCTGTTAGACCGGATGGCTGAAGTCATAGAAGCTTTGGCTCCACTAACTCCACCCACTCCAGTGACCACCCCAATTCCGATTCATCAAGAGAGGTCGGTCTATGATCGTTTTTCCAACGAGCAAGTTCCTGAATTCTCAGGGGAACCCGACCCGTTGAAGGCAGACACCTGGATCCAACGACTGAAGAAGGTGTTTGTGGTAATTAAATATCCTGTTGGAGACATGGTTCTTTATGCCACTCATAAGTTTGCAGGTAAGGCCCACCACTGGTGGGAAATGCAGAAGAGAGTTTTCAATGTACCAGACCGGGATATTAGTTGGAAAATGTTTGAAGCAGCGTTTCTGGAGAAATATTTTTCTGCTAATCTTCATGGACAGAAGGAGGATGAATTCCTTCGCCTAAGGCAGGGTACTCGCTTTGTGGCGGAGTACAATGCAAAGTTTACAGAGTTATCTCGCTAAGCTCCTTATATGGTGGAAGACCAGGAGAGGAAGGCTAGGAGGTTCTTTTAGGGACTAAGGGATGATATTAGGAGGCATCTCTCAACTCTGGCGTTGGCTACGTATGAAGAGGTGCTCGAGAAGGCTGTTATTTATGATAAGGAGTTGGAGAGAGGAGCATTGCTCAGACAAAGGACGTTTAGTCAGACTTTAAGGGCCAGTGCTAGTGAAAGCCCTTCTAAGAAAGCAAGACCATCAAGGTCCAGTGGGGGACAAAATCGATCTGTACTGATTTCTCAAACTCCCGCTAATAATGCATGTGATCATTGCGGGAGATCACATAAAGGGAAGCCTTGTTATAAGAAGCTGGGGGTTTGTTATAACTGTGGCCAGGCTGGACACATGATCAGAGATTGCCCACTCGCCAAACAAGCCCCAGGATTTAAGTCTCCTATTCCATCTAAGGTGTTTGCCATTTCTGCAAAAGAGGCCGAAACCTCTATGGATGTAGTGGAAGGTACACTTTCTATCTGTGACACTTCTAATCATGTGCTTTTTGACTCTGGATCCACCCACTCTTTTGTCTCCCATGAATTTGTAAAATATCTTACGATCCCTCCTCTAGTTCTTGGCTGCCCATTGATGGTCGCCTCACCCACAGGGTCGTCCGTAATTTTAAATGTAGTATTTTTAAAATGTCCAAAAAAATTAAATGAATGCATGATGCCTATTAACTTGGTTTTGCTGAAAATGAAAGACTTCGATACAATCTTGGAATTGGATTGGTTAACCAGATATCATGCCAAGATTGATTGTTTTCAAAAAAGAGTAGAATTCGCCATTCCTGGAATGAAGCCTTTCTACATTCAAGGAGTCTGGTGTAAAGAAGCATCTTGCTTCATTTCAGCGCTTCATGCCAGACACTTGATTGGTGATGGGTGTCAAGCTTATCTAGCCTTCGCAAGTATGACTACTGAAAGTCAAGAATCTCTGGCCAAAGAGATTCCTGTGGTGCGGGAATTCGAAGACATATTCCCTGATGAATTACCTGGACTGCCACCCCCATGAGAGTTAGAATTTGGAATAGAATTGATGCCAGGATCAGCACCAATATCTAAAGCACCATATCGGATGGCATTGGCCGTACTTAAAGAATTGAAACAGCAACTGCATGATTTATTAGATAAGGGTTTTATTCGGCTAAGTGTGTCACCATGGGGAGCACTGGTTCTCTTTGTAAGAAAGAAGGACCCGACCATGAGATTATGCATGGATTATCGTGAACTAAACAAAATTACTATCAAGAACAAATATCCTCTGCCAAGGATTGATGACTTCCTTGATCAATTACAAGGAGCTTGCGTATTTTTAAAAATCGATCTTAGATCCGGATATCATCAGCTTCGGATCAACAAGGAGGATATAGCAAAGACGGCGTTCCGGACCAAATATGGGCACTATGAATTTGTAGTGATGCCTTTTGGGTTGACTAATGCTCCGACTGTCTTTATGGACTTGATGAACCGAATTTTTCAACCATACCTGGATAAGTTTATGATCGTCTTTATTGACAACATCCTTGTATATTCGAAAAGCTATGAAGAACATGAGGAGCATTTATGGACTACACTTTGGATCTTAGGGAGCATCGGTTGTTCGCCAAATTGAAAAAGTGTGAATTTTGGTTAGAGGAAGTGGGATTCCTTGGACACTTCATCTCCAAAGAATGAATTTTCGTCGATCCTAAGAAAGTGGAAGCAGTGGTAAAGTGGAACCGGCCAACCTCTGTGACCGAAGTGCGAAGTTTCTTAGGCTTGGCTGGATACTATAGACGGTTTGTGGAAAACTTCTCCCAAATCGCTTTGCCACTCACGCAGTTAACGAAGAAGGATGCCAAGTTTGAGTGGACCAAGGATTGTGAAGAGCGTTTCCAGATACTTAAAGATCGGTTAACTTCTGCTCCGGTCTTGACCATTCCAAATGGATTAGGAGGACTGATTGTTTATTGCGATGCCTCAAAGATTGGGTTGGGCTGTGTTTTAATGCAACACAGAAGTGTAATTGCCTATGGGTCGCGACAGTTGAAAGATCATGAAAGGAATTACCCAACTCACGATTTGGAATTAGCCGCAGTAGTGTTTGCATTGAAAATTTAGAGGCATTACCTGTTTGGTGAGAGGTTCTTGGTCTACTCCGATCATAAGAGTCTAAAGTATTTATTCTCCCAAAAGGAACTGAACATGAGGCAGAGAAGGTCGATTGAATTCCTGAAAGACTATGACTGTGAAATCCGGTACGAATAAGGAAAGGCCAATGTAGTCGCCGATGCACTAAGTCGGCAACCTGGTATTCTGGCTAGAATACAAGTCAAGCAAATAGAGATGCTGGACTGTCTCATGGACTATGATGTCTAGCGCTATGTGCAACGAAAGAGGATGATTTTGGCGTACCTAAAAGTCCAGCCAGAGGTGATAAATGAGGTAAAGGGTTGCCAGGCGAATGATTCTTTTCTTGCAAAGATCATGAGTGAGCTGGACAAAGAATCCCGAAGTAATTTTCATGTTACGCAGGATGGAGCATTAAGGTTTAGGAATCGGTTATGTGTGCCGGATAACAAAGAATTGAAGGAGAAAATTTTTAAGGAAGCCCATCGATCCCGTTATACGATTCACCCAGGAGCCAATAAGATGTACCAGGATTTGAAGAAAATATTCTGGTGGAGGAATATGAAGAGGGACATTGCAGCCTACGTGAAAAAATGCCTTGTATGCCAACAAATAAAGGTTGAAAGAAAGCAACCGTCTGGGTTATGGCAACCAATGCCATTTTCAGGCTGGAAATGGGAAGATATTGTCATGGACTTTGTGACCGGACTACCAAGAACGCCAAGGAAACATGATGCTATTTGGGTTATTATTGACCGGCTAACAAAGTCAGCCCATTTTCTGGCAATCCGGACGACATACTCCCGTGATAAATTAGCCCAACTGTATGTAAACAAGGTTGTCAAGCTTCATGGTGTACCTGCCTCTATTGTATCAGATAAAGATCCTCGTTTTGTTTCACGATTCTAGAAAAGTCTACATAAAGAATTGGGTACCGAATTAAAATTTAGTACCGCTTTTTATCCGCAAACTGACGGCCAGTCAGAACGGACTATCCAGATCCTCGAGGATATGTTAAGGGCCTCGGTCTTAGAGATGAAAGGGACTTGGGATAATTTCTTACCCTTAGCAAAATTTGCCTATAATAATAGTTACCAGGCTAGCATAGGCATGGCCCCTTTTGTGGTCTTGTATGGAAGGAAATGTAGATCGTTGATCCACTGGGAGGAGCACGGAGATAAAAGGATTTTGGGTCCAGATATTGTTAAAGAGATGGTAGAAAAGATAAAGTTAGTACACGAGAATCTCAAAGTAACTTGGAGCAGACAAAAGAGTTATACAGACCGGAGGAGATCTGCATTAGAATTTAAAAAAGGTGATTTTTTATTCCTAAAGGTATCGCCATCTAAATGGAAGTACAAATTTGGGGTAAAAGGAAAGTTGAAGCCACGATTTATTGGCCCTTTTGAAATTCTAGAAAGGATCGGAGAAGTAGCTTACAGGCTTGCACTACCTCCAAACTTGGTAGAAGTACATGACGTGTTTCATGTATCAATGCTTCGAAAGTATGTCCATGATCCTACTCATGTAATTGAGTATGAACCTTTGACAATCGACAAGGATTTGTCCTATGTAGAGGAATCAGTGAAAATTTTGGATCGAAGGGAACAGAGACTACGCACCAAATCAATCGCTCTAATAAAGGTGCTCTGGAAGAATCACACCCCTGAAGAGGCAACTTAGGAACGAGAGGACGAGATTCGGAATAAATACCCCTATTTACTTCCTCAAGGTTAGTAACTTTATTTAAAATTTCGAGGACGAAATTTCTGTAAGTGGGGGAGATTGTAATGGCCCAGATTCTAAAACGTAGAAAGTTCCAATCATCAAGTCCTTATAATCCGGTCAATGCCAGTTGACTGAAAAATGTAATAAGAAAAGTAAATCGGCCTTAAGATGAAATCAAGTTCGGCCCTTATTTGATGAAAATCTAGTCCGGAATATTCCTTGATGAAAAGAAGTTCGAATTTCCTTGATGGAAAGAAGTCCGAATTTTCTGGATGAAATCAAGTCCGGATTTCCATGATAAAAAGAAGTCCGGAATATTCCTTGATGAAAAGAAGTCCAGATTTCCTTGATCAAATCCAGCCATGTAAGGCCGAAGTGGCCTTGAAGGCCGGAGTGGCTTTGTGGTTGGTAAAGCCAAAGTTGATGATCCGGTCAACAAATGTTGACCAGAAGTCATGTAAGAAATATTCGGTCAACGCCGATAGTTGACCGGAATGTGTTTACACGATAAAGTTAAATCCTTATAAGTTCAATTAACCAGGAATTTAATGTGTTTATATGAGAAATCTAAATTAAGTTCAGTTAACTAGGAATTAATGAACTTCTTGGAAATGTAAAACCATTAATGACCTAATTAATACGGAAACTTTTAGGAAATGTAGAAGCCATAAATAAGAAACATTCCCCTTGGATTTGTCAAATGATGAAACATTTTTCTTGGATTTGTCAATCATTAATGATGAAATATTCCCTTTGGATTTGCCAAATGATGAAACATTTCCCTTAGATTTGCCAATCATTAATGATGAAACATTCCCCCTGTATTGCCAATCATTAATACTAGCCATTAGATTTAAGACCTATAAATAAGAACTAGAAGAATGAGAAGGAGGTACGCAATAGAGTTTCTAGTAAAGAAAGGCCAAAAGATCAAGGCAAAGTTGAAGAAACCCAGGGAAGATACTCACCCCTATTTTCAAGTTCATGATTATGTATGATTTCTATACTAATATATTTGATATTATATAAACTTATATGATGTTTATTCTGTTCTTTTCATATCTGATACTTAAAGTATGATTATTTGTCGATAATTGCATGTTTAAGGAAAAGATTTCATGATGTTCGGTTTTGTGTGATTATCTGTCAATTTATATGAACTTTGGTAATTGTATGTTTTTGAAGAAAAAAGTACTCCGCCTTTGAAAAAGAGCTCCGCCCTTTTGAGAAAAGTACTCCGCCTTTGAAGAAGAACTCCGCCTTTTAAGAAAAGTACTTCTTCCTTTTACGAAAAAGAGCTCCGTCCTTTGATGAAAAAGCACTCCGTCCTTTTAAGAAAGAGTACTCCGTGCTTTAAAGAAAAATCACTCCGGTTTTAGAGCTCCGAATTTTAAAGAAAAATCACTCCAGTATTTAGAACTCCAGATTTAAAGGAACTCCGGCTTTTAAGAACTTCGGATTTCAGAAAAGAGCTCCGCTTTTTGAAAAGAATTCCGGCTTTTGGAACTCCGGCATTTTATGTAAAAGAACTCTGACTTTGTAAAGAACTCCAGTTTTTATGTAAAAGAACTCCGGTTTTGAAAAGAACTCCGACATTTTGAGAAAAAGAACTCCGTCTTTCTAAAGAACTTCGACTTTAAGATTATACGGACTTCAACTGATGAAGTAAAGAACAAGGCTATATGAAAATGCATGTAATCCGGACAGCAAGTGAAACTCTACAACATTTGACTTTCGAACTATGATGGATGGCCATTAAAGGACAAGAACTATGAATCAAGTCTCCATTAAACTTGTTGTTAAAGATGGATGAAGGATATGAGAGTGACACTCGAGAATTGCCTCCTGAGCCACGGGAGGGAACTTTCTGGTGACACAAGACTTTTGGACTACTGCCCCGTATGCCGGGTTAAAGGCATTACCTCCCGCCCCGGGGAGCATAATGCGGGGATACGACTTTAGGTTGTGGGGTTACACACAACCCGTTCTCGATGTTGTCCGCTCCCATCCTGTAACATCCTGAAATCCTGAAATATTTTTATCGGACTAAATTAAGATTAATTATTATTTTTGGTAATTTT
>JAODPA010094066.1:0-22840 GCA_025585075.1 Nepenthes mirabilis | reverse complement strand
CTTGCTGTCCTCGTATGATCATATTGTCACGACGTTGCTGTTTGGGAAGGATACGTTGAAACTGGACGAGGTTATAGCTTCCCTGCTTATGAATGAGTCTAGGCGGAGGGAAAGCGGTGAGGCCTCCAGCTCTCGGGAGAATGTCCTGGTAACCACCAGCAGTCGGGGACGGGGGAGATCTGGACGAGGACAGGGTGGCAGGATAGAGAGGAGCAACAGTCGGAGCAAGTTTGAGGAAAGGAGTTGCTTCTTGTGTTGCAAGAAAGGCCACATAAAGAAGGACTGTCCGCGGAGGAGGCAGGACCAAGAGGGTGGAAGCAACCATCAGGATCAGGTTGATGATCCGGAGACCATTGCCTTCTGCGGAGACCTCCTGGTCGTCCACGCAGGGGAAGCACCAAGCAGTCGATGCCAGGAGATGAGTTGGGTGATGGACAGTGGGGCCTCACACCATGCGACACCGAGGAAGTCCCTCTTCAGGAGCTACACGCCCGTTGGCCGCGGGGTGTTGAAGATGGGTAACGGTGGCTCGTCTAGGGTTGTTGGCATTGGGGATGTTTGCTTGAGGATAAGCAACGGGAACACGCTCGTGCTGGAGGGCGTGCAACATGCCCCGGACTTGAGGTTGAATGTGATTTCAATCGGGAAGTTGGATGAGGAAGGCTTCAGGACAGCGTTTGGCGACGGCCAATGGAAGCTTATGAAAGGCGCCTCAGTGGTGGCAAAGGGATGCAGGACATCAGGGAGATATCTGATGAGGACTTGTATTGCCCAGGGAGATGCCAGGATGACCAACAAGGACACTGGTCAAGGTGGCAGGAGAGGCCGGCCGGGTGGTAGCTTTGGACGTCCGAGTGGCCGGGAGGGCCAGCAGTGCCAAGGACGGAGCTGTTCAGGACCAAGGGTGGAGCTGAGCAGGGCTAAGTGCGGAGCCGGCAGGACCAAGGGTGGAGCCAGTAGGGTCAACGGCGGAGCTACGGTGGCCAAGCCCAAAGGGGAAGGTACCAAGAACGTGACCCAAAGTTTGAAGACAAAGGGCAGAGTAAGTCACGTTCTCGGTACCAGAACCAGGAAAGCAAGGGAGGATGACATGTCTGCAGGAAAGGAGTTGAAGGGGAGTGGGCTTACTCCAAGTTCAGCAGGGCAGAGGAAGGTGTCATTCAGGCTTGCGGAGGACAACACTGGATTCCCTGTTAAGGGGAAGGTACCGGAAGGCAGGCGATGACGATCGCCGGATAGAGGGGGGTCCACTCGGACGTGAGTGGAGGGACAACTCCCTCTATGTCCCTATGTTAGCAGGGGGAAAGGACACGGACCCTTTGAAGTAGAGGCTGATGCCAGAGTCCAGATTCAGGGGAAGCTGCCGGAAGGCAAGAGATGACGGTTGCTCAACAACGGCCAGGGTTCTTCACAAGATCGTGAGGGAAAGTTTGTTGGGGTCACTCTCTTGTGGAGTTTGTGTCCGTGGACCAGTGGACACAAACGGACGAGGACTCTTCAGAGGTTCATGTCCGAGAGGTTGACATGGACGAGGACGTTTGGAGAAATCCGGAAACGTGTGTCCTCGGGGGCAGCTGGATGAATTAGACGAGAACTACTCAAATGTAGCATGTCCGAGAAGAGGACATGGACGAGGACGCTGGAGCCTAGGCGTTGACTTTCTCTCTCATGTAGGCCTGCTGCAGCGGCGTGTTGCAGGCGGACAGTTGACCCACTCCGATTGGACATCTGGGCGGCTTCAACTTTCAAGGTGGCAGGCCTGCCATTCTGACACGCAGGAGGCGTGCGGCGGCCATGGCAGGCCTAAGGGGTGTTGCCCTGCCACCCTACCGGCTGTAGGGTGGTTGGACGGTCGGCCACGTGGCCCTCCCCTGGTTATATATATAGGCTGCGTGAGATTGAGTGAACTCGAGAGAGAAAGCTTGAGAGCTTGTGTAAGCTGGTGAGTGCATGTAAAGGCAAAAGGACTTTGTGAAAGAGAAGAGAGGAGTGCACCACCGGTGAGAGAAGGGAGAAAGAGAAAAATAGAGTGAAGAGAAAAGAGTGTGCTTTTCTCGATTAGCTCAGGAGTGTTTACCTCTTTTATCTTCTTGGGTGTGTAGCGGATACTCCATCTTGGAGGTTTGTAACCTATTTGACATAGTGGATTTGCTGTTGCCTCTACTCCCGTGGCTTTTACCTTCGGTTCCAGAAGGGTTTCCACGTTAAATTTGGTGTGTTTCTCTTTCCTTATTGGACGTCCGTCCGAGTGCTGTCCCTCCGTGTCCGAGTGATTTGTCCCCTCGGTCATTGCGCTTTGGGGAACATTCTGTCCGAGCGCCCGGAAAAGCCAACAATAGGAATATAGCAATTTATTATACGCGTCAAATTCAGTAGACATATTTCAGCTATAAAATCAGCAAGCCTGCTATTTTAAAAATTCACTAATAAAATTCCTGCAATATCCGCACCCCAATATAATCAACAAGAGAGTTTCAGCAAAATCAGCACAATTTCAGATTAAACTTGTTTCCTATATTCTAGTTTACCATAAAAATCGGATTCATCAAAAATCAGATTCAGGAAGAAAAACCAAAATTACAAAATCAGCAAAACAAATTGAAGAAATTAGTAACGTGATACAATAGAGGAGATGAGTATCGGACCAACAATACTCTAAAGATAACAGCAAGAATTTGCAACAAAGTAAAGGAAAGCCAAAGTGCACTTGCCATATCATTCAACTGAATCCCACTGATGTCTTCAGTTTCCTTCTCAACCTCCCTTCTATTTTTGTTTCTGCTTTTCCTTCTATTTTTCTCTCCTGCTCTCCCAGTTTTCTTCTTTCTCTCATGGCCTCCCTCTACTTCTCTTTTCTTTCTCTTTTGTTTTCTCTCTTTATCTCCCACGATTTTTTTTCTCTATTCCTCACATGTCCTTATATAGGCCTCGGGTGGAAATACTGAGTCATCACTCATATTTACACCTCATATTTTTCTTCCTTCATTAACAGCCATCAGACCCAAATTTTGCTCAATCATCATCTGATTTGGCTTCTAATTATACTTTCTTTTATCGCTTGTATATTGATTAAACCTAATTTCCTTCCACAATTTCTAGTTAAATTGAAGTCAAAATTGGCTGCAACTCTCCCTAAAATTTCCGCCGCTGCTGCTGGCGTGGACTACTAGTTTCAGCTACTTGTTGAAGTTTGACAGAGATAAATAGTTATAAGTTGCTTCTCAATTTTTTTCAAAATTTGCTAAATGTTGATAAGTTGCTGCCCATAACTATAGTCCTCAGGCATTGACTAAAGTCTTTAAACAATATTTCATGACATTGGTCATTTTGTTCATTTTTGCAACCTCTAACATCGGTAGCCTTTGCACCATCCTTAGGCGTCACTCAAAGTTCTCGGTCATTATCAACTACCAGCCGATTTCAACATCCTCGGAGATCTTTAGATACGGCGGCCATTAGCATACCTCAGGCATTAGCACCTTAGTCATTAGCATACCTCGACCGTTATCAATTTTATCAACATTTAAAAGCCCGCATTCATTATCACGCCTACTACTGGAATGTCCTTCTCTATATTACTTGCATCCAAATGTGTACCTCAATTGCTATCTGCACCTCTGGCATTATTTAGATAACTGGCCATTTTGCCTTAATCGGTCAAAATGGCACAACCGCCAAAATAGCGCAACCAATGTGGTAGAAATGTCCGTGGACCTTTTGGTAACAGTGCATTTTGGCAACACAGAATTTTTGGCAATCAGCATTTTTTTTCAAAATGCATACCGGCATTGACAATCGGTTATTTTTTTCTCAAAATATATACCGACATTTGAAACCGGCATTTTTTCACATGGCCTTCTTCAGCCGGTTAACATATATTGACTGGATTATTTCCTTAACTATTTCCAGGCGATCAACAGGATGTTGACTGGATTCCTTCCTTAACCTTTTTTAAGTAGTTAACGGATGTTGACCGGATAGCCTTACTTAGCCAATCTTAGTCGGTTAACGGGATGTTGACTGGATTTTTTCTTCAGCTATTCTTAAACTTTCTTAGCCTCTCTTACTTAATCAACCTTCCATTGACCAGATTATTCCCCCATAGCCTTCTTAACCAACTAACAGAGTGTTGATCAGATTTTTTACGTAGCTCTAATTACTAATATATATTTCTTTTTAGTTAAATTACGAATCACTTTTACATGGATCTATATCGATTTAATATGATAATTAATAGTACGAATTATGAGTATTTTTGTGTACATGTGACGAAAATTTGATATGCCAATTCCAGAAGTATCACATTCGATTGCGCCTTAGATGTCGATTCCAGAAGCTCTGCACTCAAGCTGCGTCTGATAAACATTTGAGCGTCATTTCTGAAAACTCCATGCTCGAGTGCAACCCAGAAAATAAAAACGCAGGTAACGCATGTTAGGGTTGAACGATTGTAATTTGAGTGCCGTTTTGAGAGAAAAATGGAAGAGAATGAAGATTTATGCATCCGTTTGAATTCTGAATCAAATTTTAATATCCGTCAATCATGGATACGCTATTCTTGCCGCTAAGAAGAACGTTTACTTTGTTTTATTTCTTCTCTTTCATCTTATATACTCTATTTTACAAGCTTCTTTTAAAATAAAATAATTTGACATTATATTTAGAAATTTGTGTAATCGAGGCATTGTATAGTAGAGGTATTTTTAGATTTTGAGCCTCATGATTTTTCTTTCTTATTCATAAAGAAATTTTTTATATAAAAATTATATTTTTATCGATTGTATGTAATTATTACGTGCTTATCATGTGTTATTATCCGTTAATCTGCCCCCAACAACTTGATTGTATATTTTAGTTAGACATCAGGATTAAGTGTTTGCGCAGTGAGTAGCCCAACCATTGTTCAGACCAGCGGGCAATCACTCAGTTGTAGCGCGACGCGGGGGAGAATATGTGGGTCGATCTCTCTCTCGCTTCCCGAAAACTAAGCGCTTTTTGAATCTCTCTTATGATTTGATGACCTAGTAAAATGATCTTCTTCAATCTACGGCTACCGGCTGTCATGAATTTTCAACTTCGAAGTCGATTTCGGACACTTTGGATAGCCATAGCAATGATATCAACCGAGGTCCAAAAGAATCCTCTGACTTCCATTATGCTTGATCTTGCGTCTCTTAAATCTTATTTCCACTAAATAAATTACCCAGAAAATGATTTCACCTTCCCTTAGTTATCTGCATATTCAGTTTCTGCTCACTGAATTATCACTGAATTGCCCATTTTTGCTTCTTTTCTATTTTTCCATTTCTGTATTAAGTTAGGGTTCAGATGCTGAATTATTTAGTCTTTTTCTATATTTGGGAAAATAATTCTGTAAGTTTCTTTTGAATTTCATTACTTCAGATTCTGTAAATGGGCGGAATTCGGCTTTCCATTTTCAAATCGCTTTTTCATTCGATTAACCCTTCTTCAAGGACTCTTCCATCTCTATGTCCTGGTGCTTACGATAATTTTATGAAAGACGCCGACCCTGTTCGCAGGGGACTGCTGTTTGCGTATGCAAATCGAAGCTGCCACACAGATATCCATAGTAGAATGGTGAATTTTGAGGCTCACATACATGCTCATTTGTGTAAACCCTATTATGTCTCATCATGTTCACCAATATTTGTGAATTCGAGTATTAGGAGCAATTTCACCTTGGTTTCAGTAGTGGCCGTGTCAAGTTATCGGTCATATTCATCACATGCCAGTGGTAGAGGGGATAGTTCTATGGTTCCAGAAGCCTCTGGAATGAATGAGGTTGATGCCGGTGGTGCTATTGGGAATGACTGGATGGATAAACTGAAAGATGCCTGGCAATCTGTAGTAGATGCTGTGACTGTTACTGGTCAAAAAGCAAAGAATGCCTCGAATGAATTGACCCCTTATGCTCAACAGCTTCTCGAATCTCACCCATATCTTAGGGATGTTGTTGTTCCCGTCGGTGGCACATTGACTGCTGCATTAATGGCTTGGCTGGTTATGCCTAAGATCTTGAGAAGATTTCATAAGTATTCCACTCAAGGGCAATCTGCGTTGCTGTCTGGAAGCCTAATTGGGGGTGAGGTTCCATATGAGAAGAGTTTTTGGGGTGCTTTTGAGGATCCTGTGCGCTATCTAGTCACGTTCATGGCAATTTCACAAATGTTAGTGCTTACACATAACACTTATGTACATGCATTGTCTTTTAATGTTTTATTCATTTATCCCTTGCACCATTCCACTGTTTTGCAGAGGTGGGATGATAGCACCGAATGCTATTGCATCCCAGTACATTGCAGAAGCCTGGAGAGGTGCAATTATCCTGTCATTCATATGGGTTCTGTACCGTTGGAAAATGTATGTGTTTTCTCGTGCTCTGGAAGCTCAGAGTCTGCACAAACCTGATCGGGAAAGGTTACTTGCTTTGGACAAAGTCTCTTCAGTTGGCCTGTTTGTCATTGGGTTGATGGCTTTTGCTGAGGCACTTGGGGTGGCTGTTCAATCTATCCTCACTGTTGGTGGCATAGGGGGTGAGTTCTGGATGCATATTGCATAACGTGTTTTGTTCCCACTCTCTTATGATAATATTTTGAATCTGATTCATCATTTCATAAATCGTGGTGTGAGCATTTATTTTATAAAGAGATGAAGATAGTTATTAATTCCCGTTTCCAGCTTCATTTTTTCCCATTTTCTTATTTGTACGTACCAACTTCAGTTTTGTTTTTCGATTTCATCTTTTGCCATTGTTCCATTTACAGATTGATCCATATGTACCAAAATTGCAGGGTTCTACTCAATCTGTGCAATTGATTGTTACCTTGCTGAAAATATTGTTGAGTTTCCTGTCGATTTTCCCGTATTTTTCCAAGTGATCCACAAATGAGGAAAACATCTCTCTTTTACTGAAAAAAGGCCAACATACATTCACTGGCACAGTCTTCTCCACACCTGTACATATAATTCTTTGATTTGATCACAAACGACGCTCTCTTCTTTGCCGATTATGTTTTTTTATCAGAGGGGGGGAATCGTTGTTATCATCTTAGATTCCAATATATGGTCCATCGACTTTCCTGTCTACCCTTCTCTTTAAATGTATGCTAATAAATTCTTTTTCATTTTTCTGTATCTGCCCTGCAGGTGTTGCCTCTGCTTTTGCAGCAAGGGACATCCTTGGCAATGTGCTTAGTGGATTCTCTATGCAATTCTCAAGGCCTTTTTCACTTGGAGATACCATCAAAGTATGTTGACCAACTTGCCAATATGTTGTTGTCGGCAAATGACTCATCAGGGTTTACCCTTCCCTGCTTCCAATATGTCAGAAATATTTTTGTGATAGCAAATATTTGCTTTGAACCCGGTCATATTATGCTGCACACAGGTCATTTTAGTTCTGGGTTACTTTTGTTTTTGTTTTGATAAAGTAGACAAGATAATAAATGTGGATTATGAGAATATATATATATATATACATATATACATAATGCATATATAATGAGGCTGTCATTTTAGCAAATATCTCCAACACACATGTTGGAGATTTATTTGATATTCAGGCTGTCAAGGCCTAAAATATTAGTATGGTGGGCTATCTAGACCCAAAGCATATTGAAATGCACCAACTGTGGCTACAAATATCGGCGGATATGTATTGGTATAGGGTCTCCCCGATACCAACGTTTTCACATATCATGACAATATTTCGATATGTTTTCTCATCGGATTATATTGTGATATATCGACAGATATCTAAAATATTGGTCGATATGGCCCTATCAGTTACGATTTTCAGAATTTTTTCTTTTCTAATATAACTGATACTTATATGTATTGTCCAATATTAATATGGTCATAATTAATACCGATACCAGTATTCTCTTCCACAGCGCAACCTAATTTCTGACATTTAATGCATGATTTTCCTGGTTTTGTCCCCCTGCACATGCATATGCACAGGTTGTGATGATCTTGTATAATAACCTGCACAAAGCTGGAACAAAGCTGAAAAATTCAATCAACTAGGTGATAGGGCAATTGTTTGAAGGTTCTTTGCTCTTTAGTTGAGATCTTCTGGTTTGAGCAAGTCAAGCGGAGCAGATTGATGGCTGTTGAGAAATAGTTTTTGGCCAAATGCTTCTATTTACTCAAGGGGTGTTTAAATGATGTGTGACAATTCTTTGCAGGCTGGATCAATAGAAGGGCAAGTAGTGGAGATGGGACTAACCACAACTTCACTGTTGAATGCTGAAAATTTTCCTGTCATAGTCCCAAATTCAATGTTTTCAAGCCAGGTGCGTGATTTTTTTTACTTTCTTTTTTGTAAATCATCTTGTGAGTTTGTGGTTGTAATGGTTTTCTTATCAGTGATTATACATCAGATTAAAGACAACAGTTCTATAACTCCAAGTTCCAACCCCTGTATCACGGGATGACAATAAACTAATTACTAGATAATAAGTTGGACATGTCCAATCCTGAGATTTTTGGAGCTCATTTCTGCATTTTTCAACATTTTGATGACTCTTGTTTGTGATCAAGTAATGCCATTTGAAATTTACTGGGTTCATTTTAGATTGTAGGGTAGGTTATTCAACCTGGCTTTCTATTTGCTCATTGTTTTAGGGAGACCAGTGCTATTTGTTTGATTTTATTTGAAACGTCTATCTCTATTTTATAGTAGTGGTCATACAAGGGATCTCAAATTGTTCTTTCTTTTAATGGGCTTTCTTATTATGTATTGTCTGCTAATGACTTTCTGTTTTATTGATCATTATGAGTTATGCAGGTCATCATGAACAAATCACGAGCCCAGTTTCATTTTTTCATCACAAAAATTCCTTTACACCTTGATAACTTGGAAAAGATCCCTCAGATTTCTGATGACATAAAGTCCATGCTGCGGTCAAACCCAAAAGTTTTTCTGGGCAAGGAGGTTCCTCACTGTTTTCTTTCTAGAATAGAAAATTCATTTGCAGAACTGACACTAGGATGCAATCTTAAACATATGGTAATATCTTCTCCTCCTACCTGGAACTGACACTTGGTTTCTGTCAACAGTTCTTTTAGGTTTTTGAATTTGTTTTTAATTGAAACTTGTTAGAAGAACCCAAAAATACGTGGAAAGAATATCAATTTATCCTTCAAAAGGCTTGTGGTTGAATATTCAATTTGTAGCATTTTCCAAAAACTCTTCGAATTGCAATGCTGAACAGAACCTTAGTGGAAAAAGGTTAGCTTGGTTTACCAAAACCCCAAAGCATGTGTCGTTTACATTTCACCTCTGCTTGTTGATATTCTAGAGCAAAGATGAGCTGTACACTACAGAGCAAGATATTCTGCTGCAGTCTGTCCAGATAATTAAGCATTACGGTGGTACATTAGGCAACACCTATCAGACGCGGTAAGCCCATGAATTTTTTTTGTTTCCGGGTCAGCCCATATTTCTTGAATGTGCTTGTGTTTGACATTAGTTTTTCTCCCTCATTTTTTATTTTCCGGATAAGACTTTTATGGGTTGCAGGGAAATTATGTTTGGGATCTCACGCCTGTATATTGTATTTGTTTGCATAGCATTTTCCTATTAACTATCCATGAAACAGAAGAAGAGTTAAAATAGGTAAATATTGCAGGGTTGGCAACCCAGAAAGTATAGCTGAATGCAATTATGGACTTTATTGTGTGCATCAATTATCACATTTTCTCTCATTTATATCAATAAAGCATTAAGTCTTACTAAGTAGAGTTACCTATGATTCTAATTCTACCATTCTGGTTAGTTTAGTAATGTTCTCTTGGAGTAAAAGCAATTCATTTCTTTGTTACCTCAATCCAAGTTTTTTTAGGCTTATGTTTCCCTTTTTTTCCTTACCTCTAACCTAAATCAAATTACCTTTTCTTATTGGAGCTAAGTTTGGCCTACATTTGAAGTGTCCAAATCATCTTAACACGCTATTTTTCTCATTTTTTTTCTATAAGTATAGCTTCTAATCAGCTATAGATATGTTGACTTTTTTTGAGTGACCTTATCCATATTAGCATTCTTATTTCTACAATATTTACTTTTTTTGTATATATTGTTTTTTAATTGCAATATGTTTTGAACTATAAAGCATAATTGCTCTTAAAAGTTCTTCTGTAAAATATTTTCTTTTAAATTTTACATGTACTTTTCGATCATATAGCACTTTCGACAGATTTCTCTATTTTAACATGCATTTTGCCGTTTTAACCAATCCGATATAATCATAGAGTCCCATTGTTGTCTATTTATCTATTTTCTTACTGGTTATTTTTTTTTATTTGTAGATTGGTTCTTTTAGAACTAGTAAAACTGTACTTTATGTATTTTAATTTACTCTTACTTATCTTGAGCCCTTCAGATTTGAGCATCTATATCTGCTTCCACTCTCCCTCTCATTTTATATATCAGAACAATATCATCCCACAACAATATATACCAGGACACAAGTAGGTAAAATGCACTCCTATTGTAATAGGAAAATCTTTGGTTTGTTCATCTACAGTTTTGCCCTTATTCATCATCCCTCATGGATATATACATATATATCCTTGATGACATCTACCATTTTTTTCCTAGCCCTTACATTAAGACTTCTCAGAGCATCATATAATATGACTCTTATAAATCATTTAAAATCATATGCAAATCCCTTTTCTTATCATAAATGTCTCCATTAACCTCCTCAGCTTATGTACAACTTCAACGATTTAGTGCCCTAACAAAACCAAAAATGATTTCCAGACATTTCATTTTTAAATCTCCGTTCAATTACACTTTTCCATAGATTCATCGTTCAATTCATTGATTTAAAACCATGATGATTAGTATATTTTACTCTACTTCCTGCTTAAAATAATAAGCTCATGTAGTCACTCAATTGATCAGTAAATTACTGCACTACTATTTGATTTGAATGTGCTTCTTGTTAAGTCTTTTTTAACCTAGCTATAATGTGTTCATCTCTTCAGCTGATAGTCATGCTTCTTGTTTGGATTCGTCTGCCTGCCCCTGAATATTACACACTTTTGTTTACCCAATTTGGACATTGACTCAAAAGGAAAGAAATGCTGCATGTTTAGCCTAACAGATAGATCCCATTCGGAATTTTTTAAGTGATATTACACAATTTAAGTGATATTACACTTAACAGCTACTTGTTCATTAAGATCCAAGTAGTTACAATACGCATTTGTGCTATAAACTCTGAAATTTTGTAGCTTAAGAATTACACTACCTGATGCTGATTATCTTCCGCAGTTGACGTCTGTACTGAAAGTGGAAGGTTGTTTTTCAAGAGAAAATGAGATGCTCGGAATTCCTGCTCTTAGTCGATCGTGCCTTGCTGACGAAGGCAGCTTGAGAAAGTTTTGACCATGATCATAGATGCAGCTGTCGTTGTGTAATGAGGAGTGGTTTGATACACTTTGGTTATCAAAAGGCATGTTGGGTCAATGCATAGAAATCTTGTCTCCGTGATCGTTCCGGGTTCAATGCTCATGCTTGAGAATTTTTATTTTCTTTTAAAAAATTAGACGCTCCACGGCATCGGAGGCATTGATTTCTAGCCCTTTGTTGGGCTCGGAATCCACCCTTATCAATGACAAATGGCAACACCACCAGACTATTGCCGTGTTGCAAAGGCTTTTGTAATCGAAATGCTATTCGTCTTTCTATTTTAATATCCATCCTCTCATGTACCCAGTAGATACAGGATTTATTCCTAACAACCGTTCAAATTAGTAGGATGGAATCTTCACAATTGAAAGCAGAAGGGAAGATAAAAATGAAAAAGGAAGAATCCTAACATGAGTGAGTTTGCCTATTGGCCAATTCAAAGAGTCAACTACAAACCCATCAGAGCTACTGTCTTGTTGTTCTAGCAGGAGCAGACCTACCGGCACCACCACCCACTTCCAGTGTGTCTTTCGGAGAAGATATCGGTCTTGGCCTTCTAACACCATGCAGCTTACGTATGGAAACCACGGATGCCTCCATGGCATGAGCCTCCGGCAGTGCTACCCATAGTGGCGGAGGTGGTGGCAGCGGCAAGCTGAATTACCATCCAATCAAAGTGATTGATCTTTGATGAAACTGCTAGGAGACCGTAAGCAGCCATTAAGATCTGGCTTTTCTCGACGTGACATCTATCGCCATTGCAGAGTTATATTAGATCCTTTTTATTTACTATTCTCTTAATTTGATGAAGATCTTAGTCTGATAATTTACACACCCTGTAATCATAACATTATACTAGAATGTGCTGGATTTATTTTAAAAACTTATATGATCAAAATTTTCAGCCGTGGTATACTCGTCGATTGAAAGAAATTTGAAGTCAACAGGGTATGGGCTCATGATATGTCGTTATTAAGCACAAATAAAAATAACAAATTTAGATTTTGGGTATGATTTAATTTTTTTTTCTATTATTTTTTTAAAGTTTCTTTATTTGAATTAAGACTTTCTGAAAATAAATTAAAATTTTTGAATATTTTGTTATTATCTAATCTCAATAGGCAAAAGATTTTGACTGCATAAAGAAAAAGCATGCAGTCGTGAAGGGTGATTCTTTCTTAGGTAGAATCCATTTTTTTATCTCTTTATGCGTCGGTCCATAAAATTAAAAAAATAAAAATAAGAAAGAAAAAAAAATGGAAAAAGTGTATGATTTTTTTGAAATTATGTCATGGTTTTGTTGGGATTTGAAATACATAAGCGGTTGACAATATATTTTAAGTTATTCACCGACGGTTAATTATCAAACCCTATGAGAATATAATGAATACTAATATATAATTAAGTACATAAAAATTAAATTATTTTTAATTAAAAAAAACATAAAANATTAATATTTATTATATAATTATTTATTATTTTATTATTACTAACTTTTAAATTCCGTGTTTATCAGTCGCAATGCAAATTCGGAGTGAATTTCTCTCCATTTACCCTTAAATCTACTTCTTAACTAGCACTACCTAAGTTTTATGAGAGGTTGTATATGTAATTTTTGAAAGGCTCCTTAAAATCAGAATAGAAATGGGAATAAGCCTGATTTCTCATCTATGTTCTGCCCTCTCTTGTGCCTATCTTCTTCTTCATGATTTAATTCCTGATTTCTTCTCTTTTCTCTGATTTCTGTGCTCTGATTACTAAAATTTATCTGAATCCTTCTCAGCCTAATCTGCCTCCTCTCCTCTAAATCTGCTAATTCCAGATTTCATCTTCCCAAATTCATCCCACTTATCACATGCAACAACTCATTCACATTGACACCATTACTAATGGGCTGCATTTCAAAGTTCCTCCTCTTTCTCTTCATTATGACTGCAAGCAATACCTGAGCTAACCTGGCATACATGAGCCACCACAGACAACACTTCCTGTCAACCGACCAGCACACCCCTTTTCATCGCATGATCAAAGAACGTGCGTATTGTTCGACGTCAATCCGGGCATGAGTTCGAAAGGATTCCCTTGAGACGAAACTGATGTGCCCCTATACATTTCATTTTCGGTTGCACACACCATTGGGACATGGTGTTTAAATGGCCAAAGAATGGGCCGACTGCTCAGCGTGACTCCGAGAATGATTTAGGGACATTGTGCACGGGATATATCTGTTGTCTTTCGATTCGTTTCACTAACAGCCGCATGTACCATTGGGTAACGAGTGTTTAAATTGTCAAAGAATAGACCGATTGCTCAATGCTTCCTCAGACGTGATTTCTGGATGATACATACAGAACATAACTTAAGTTTTATGATTCATTTTGCTTTGGGACTTGAGTGTCAATATGATTGAAAAATTGGATCACCAACCTCCTGTACACTAAACACAGCTATTGAAGAAGCAATTGGTGGAAGAACACGGGACATCCTTATGGTTCTTTTAAAATAATTACATATTTCTGTTTAATATAGCATTGCATGATGGTAGTAACTGATTGATACTCGGTTAAAAAAGAGTCAATTTAGTTTGATTCACAAGGGTAAAAAAAAAGATATAGTAGTGATGTGTCCCGGAACCCAAGGCCCAAAACCGTGATTGCGGGCCTAGAAGAGCACAAGGATAAGCTGGCCCAAGAGGCCCACGAGCCCAACTTGGCCAAAAAGACTAAGTTGGTCCCAAGCGCCCACGGAGTTAGACTAAGTAGCCCCGAATAGCATTGGCTGTCCAAGAGGACATTTTGACCCAAACGAGAACGAGGACGCCACGTGTGGCTGACATCATCAACCAAGTCACGAGGACTTTTACTAGAAGAAACGTCTGAGAACCTAGCGCAACGAGCAAATGATGCGTAGGGCTTTCAGCGGACGAGGACAACCTCAACATTTCCACGCCCCCAGGATAAGGAACCAAGATGACCAAGGATGCCAGCTCAGATGACTCACGGTGCACGCGCTGCCATAAAAGATCAAACGGCTTCTGACACGCCAGATATGCGAGGCTGGCATCCCTGATACGCCGTACCTGCAGAGTAGGCGCCCCTACACGCCGTATCTGCAGACTGTGACAGATATCCCTGTCACCCCACACTTGCAGAGTTGGTGGCAGGCGGCCCTGATATGCCAGTGCCATGTGTCTTAATTCCCACGGCTCTATTTTTCCTTATAAATACCCCCTTTTAGGCAGCAAGAAGAGGATTCCGAAAAATTTCTATCTGAGCATACTTGGCGAAGAATTCTCAAGAGAAAAGAGAAAAGGCAAAGAGGAAGAGTGAAGGAAAAAAGAAGCAAGACTTCTTACACTGTAACTCACTGTGGAGACAAACCGTTCCACAGGCTCCCGTTGTATTCCTTCGCCGTAATAGTGAAACTTCTTGGACATTCCGTCCGCTGCCGTGGTTTTTAACCCTTCTTGTATAACGGGATTTTCCACGTAAATTGCGTATTCTCTTTGTGTCCTCGTACTCCTATTTTACCTTTCGTTCTCGATTTACTTTCTGTTGCCTGTTTTCGTCCGTCCACAAACGCACAAGGCTGCTCGTGCTTCGATAGATCAACGGCCGAAACGCACGGACGCAACAAGTAGATGGTTTATTGAAGAATTGAATGTTATACCTTGAGTTTTAGAATCTATCTTCTGATTATGTTATTGAAACTTCTGATTTGATTGTCTTTGATACTGCTACTATTATCTACTCAAAACTTTTAACAAATGTATTTTTCAGATGTAGTTTATGATCTCTCATTTATCAAAGGAGAAAGATTTTGACATCTAACAAAGTCAGAGACTTCATTAAGAATTGATAAGATGTCTTATTGTTAATTGTGTTATTTTCTCAATGAATTTTCTATTCCTTTGCTAGAATTGTTGATTGTGTTCTGATGCATCATTTGTGACTGTTCTTTTTCATTTTGTTAGTAAATTTTTATTGTTCTTCCATGTTATTTGATTTTATATAAAATATTTATAAGGTATATAACTTTCCATTTTTGTGTTTATGTTGTGTGACAATACACTTTATGTGAATCTTACTCATTTCCCATGCTAAACCCAATTGAGGTGTCAAACACTATGATGCAGGAGACGAGAGGGAGAGGGAGTGAAGAAAAGGAAGCATGTATGACAAGGTTGGACGAATCACTCAGCTTCTAAAAGAAATTATTAAAAAATACTATTTAGCTATCTCAAGATATCTATAAATAATATGACTCTTATCCATCTATCCATTTTTATATAAATTTAAAAATATTAATGATTAATAAAATATTACATCACTCATACTATCTAAAAGATGGATAAAGGATGTTCCTCTAAAACCACTCAAATCAAGGAAAAAAATGGGGGTTTCAATCTAATAATATTGGAGAGTGAGTTGCAGTGGTTTGATTGGCATTGCCACTGTTGTCTTGATTCTTGCGGTAGGCTTCCTCCATGCGCCTGGCATGTGTTTGACGAATTGGTGTATCAGCTCCACCTACATGTAAGCCTATCCAATTCAGGTTTGGTTAGTCTTTTCAAATATTAGACTCATATATCATCATAATAGCTCAAATCTCTTCTAATAATATAAAAATCCAAGAAAAAACAACAAACTAAAATACAGTCCCAGTCCATATTTCTCATCACTTTTTAAATAATCAACCATATGAATATAAAAGAGACTAGCATTTAGAATAATCATAACAGAACCCTTAGTGCTACCACCGTAGTGATAAAGGCCTCCATTTTTTTATTTACACTCTTAAAAGACTCAGAATCACTCTACAAAAGGTGAGAGACACCCACAAAGCAAAAACCTTTAACTTTTAACTTACGACTTAGGCTATCATACTTTCTTGACAGAAGTATTATTTTCACTCTAAACATGAGCCCACCCCAAGCTCATAGGTCCACCATCTCAGTCCATACAGCCATCCTTCGGCTCACCTCTCGCTCTTTCTATGCCAAGCATGAGCCCTTCGTTGGGACCCTCTTTACCCACTATGGTGTGTAGGGTAACAATTCTTTGATTCAAATCTCAAACCTAAACGGGTAAAAAGTAAAATGGGTCGAATCTTCATCCAGGTATGTATCACTATCCAATTTAGAAGATTAACCACATGCACGGCACATAGTTTTAGCCCCACTATTAGTCGTTAAGAAACAAGATCCAAAATCAGCAGTGAAGAAGCCAACAAATGCTTTACAAGCAATCAGTTCCAAGCATAAGCCCTTTTAAATTAAGTCCAAGAAGCCAATCAGGATTGACTTTCTAAACAAGCAAACTCTTTTGACATCTCTTACAAAGCTAACAGTTCCACGCGAGTAAGCAACCCATCAATCTGTGCCTGGAAATATGGATTAAATAATTTTTTGATCAGAAGAGAAGAGAGAGGAAAAACAAAAATATAAATTGCAAGCTAGAAACAAGATATAATTCAATCATCCACTCCCATTGATTTTTATTTGTTCAACTCTTTGCCTACCCGAAAAACCACTCTTCAACTCTTTAACAACATGAAAAATTGAAAAGCCCGTACAATTTTTGCCTGCAGCATATATAGATATAGGTTTATGCAAGGGAACATCTGATACGAAGACTCAGTTTCGTCTCTGTTTCTTGGACACGTGGAGCTACCGCTGTTGAGGTGGCTTTGAGAGGATAATCACACGGTGATGGCCGACTCGTGTCTCACTTATGCGACCAAGGTGGCGAAGGACCTGCAAACGAACGCAATTTGCAATATTGAGAAACAGCATGTTCTTTCTTTTTCATTAAAAAAAAAGATTTTCCTCCTATCATACTATTCAGCCATGAGACACATCTAAAGGGGAAGTGGCAATTTTGATCAGCATCATCCATAAAAGATGGAACACTATTTGATCTACCCATATTTGCAATTCTGCCCACGATGCACCAACCTTCAAACTTCATGCCAAATCATCTACAAACATTTTATATAGACAGCCATGTGTTTTTGAATTGTTTAAAGAGTTTCCATCTGACAAACACATGCTTCCGTTCTCCAGATTAGTCAGATTGCATAGCTGTCTTTTTCTGAGTAATATGTATATTGATTGGTCCCACATAAAATCGAATTGGTTAGACCTAAATCCAGACCCAAAAACAATTTGAATCGTCAGAGCACACTTTTTAATGAAGATGTACCCCATATCACCCTACCAGATAGGCAGATGCCAGACAGCTGACTGTCCCAGTAAAATTGGCGGATTTTGTAGATAGAACAAGGCAGGACGGGTTAGAACATAGTCGTATTATGTGTAACAAATAGGAGGAAAAGTTATCAGTCCCGACAATTTGCCTTCTATTCCTAACCAACACACGGACTCCAAAGTGCTCACCCGACAGAGCTCACGTCAACAATAATTTTCTAGGAAACTGTTAAGAACTCCTATGGCCTACATTCATAAACGTGGCCACTCTAACTCCTCAAAAGAACATATAATAACTCCTTATAAGGATAACCATCCCACATAATAATTAACAATAAATCCTTCAGAAGGGGAATGGTTTTCCCATGAAAAGGGCACTAATTCTTTAAAAGGAAACAATATAGCGAGTCATTGTCTATAATTCCTAAGAAGAAAAACGGTCAATTACACCTCATGAAGTAACTCATCCAAAGCTAAGACAGGCTCCATGCATTTATAAATACAAAGTATCTCAACATGGTAAAGTTTATAACTCAATAGGTGTCTTCTACAGTATCTATAATATCTCAATCCTAAGATAATAACCCAAACACTTATTCAAATGTAAATCCCACGGCACTCAAATTTGTACTAAATAGTTAGATGCCTATCCTCCAAATAACATTCTCCCCTAAAAAATCTCAAGACAAGGAATGCAGCCCTCCAAAAGTCTTCTCTCAACTCTTTCTACTTCAAGCATTCTAGTTTGGCTTGTAATTAACTGACTTGAGTATTAGAAGATAAATTAGGAGCCAGACCCATACCTTTGTGCTGTTGTTTTGGTTTACGGTGTGCAAAATCTGACCTAAAATATCCAAGAGCTCACTTCGGAATCTCTCGGATTGGAATCCAAATTCACAGTACACAATAAAAAACCTAATCTTAATCACAAAGCCGTTAACACTAGAATTTTCACAATTTTGTGATCATGTATCTAATAGCTTTGTTCCCATCTCTCATTCTCTCTCCCACTGGACAGCCTACGAAAATCACTTATGATATAATGCCGAATATCAAAGTTAAGCAAATGTATACCTTGACAGAGATAAACTACCCAGTTGGAATTTTAACATGTGGGAATTCATCTGTCATATCTAACTTGCATATAAGAATGCAGGAAAATGGTGCACATCACTCAACCAAAGTCCATTGTATCATTCTTATTGCTTCAACGATATCAGACATGAAATGGCTGTTCACAATCTCAAAGCAACCCCTATGGGTTACCACTTGCTACCAAGCATAAGGAAACACTTACAGTTAGAATTGCTTTTCCTGTGTTGTCAAGCTTCAAGGTTGGCCCCTTTATGTCACTTTCAAGAAAAAAATGCTTGCCTTTAACTGCTTCTATCATTGCAATATCTCGCAATTCCTGTTTAGAAATAGTGATCATCGTTCAGTTAACTAAATCAATAAATTCTTAATCAGATAAATATCTTGAATATGTACCTTGTGAGTTCTTGTTGGCTTCAAGGCAAGGCAATTGTTTTGTTGGACTAGGAAAATTACCAAAATTATTCTCATCTTTTCACCTTTTTTCTCAATTCTATTCTCTGTTTTTATGGTTTCCAATTATTATATCAACTTTCATCTTAGTACCAATTCTATTATGCAAAATCTTTTGCCAAATGACAGTCATTTAAATTGTTTAGACAAATTTTTTTAGCATCACATGTATATTACCAAATAACTCGGAATTTGATCAATTTGATTTAATTTTTTTACAAAGTATACAATTGGTACTAAAATGAAAGTTGATAATTGAATAAAAAAAAGTAAAAAAGTTGAGGAAGTGGGAAAGAGTTGAAAAGCTAAGATAATATTCTCATTTTGGACTGCATATTCTTTTCCAAGTGAAACAACAACTAGTTACGAAATACAAAAATGTTGTGGCCAGAAGCAACTCACCAGGGCTCTTTCCCACATGCTTTCAGGCAACTTTGTGAACATACATAATCATCAGAAAGAATGATTAGTTACATCATGATGGCTGAAACATCGCACACAAAATATGAACTTGATGAAAAAGTGACCTTCTTTTTAGGGGCTGAAACAAGCTGAGAAGTTGCTTCAGCATATGCTGCGGCGTCAGTAATAGCTGCATTAACTTTCTCTAAGGTCAGCCTTCCTTTCATGTAACTGGTATTTAGCATGAGATGGATTTAAGAACTGCTCAATAAATAATCATATATCTGCATTGAAGAAATCAACTCTTGATGAGAAAGGTTATCTCGGTATGGTAGGGAGCCCAGCTTACGTACGATGATAAGGACTCCAGCTCATTTGCCGAAATGTACCACAATGGTGGAGACCCACGACCTTTTTTTTCCTGTGATGGAGAAGTCAGCTAAAGGACATCATCATTTCTTATCCAGCTAAGGAAGAGTATGCCAATGAAAAAAGTAGATAAAAGTTACACAGAGAATGATATAAATGAACCAATAACAGTGTTACTATTTGATCAATCAACTTTAAGGTTCATATTTTTTCATATCCCAAATAACAACAAAATGAGTCATCTTTGATCATGGCAGCAGCAAGCCTGCCTTCAGTAAATTGTGTTACTATGAAATAACAAAAAATAATAATAAAAAAAAAAGATGCCATCAGTAAGCATTTTTGGGAAAAAAAGAGGCCTTATAATATCTCATTGCCGTTGGCCAACGGATAAAATCATTTGATACAAACCCAATCCTGTGAAACTAATCAAAAAACAAAATTAATAACTTATAAAACTTCATTTGCTCAGAAAACAACTCAATCACCTAATGGGTCTCAAAAACTGCATCTGCAAGGTTGAAAACCTAGATTGGGCATCACCCATGTACAGTTATTACCACCCCCTAAAAGATTTACCATCCCGGGAGATAATGCCCACAGCGTAAAACAAGAATATAACAAAACGAAAAGAAATTCTAAAAAATGGACTAGTGTATGTTGCATATCATACACTAAATACAAAAACTGATACTTAAGTAAAACCTTCCTAATAAATTGAAAAATACTTAAAAAGCTAAATATGAAGATTGCNAATATAACAAAACGAAAAGAAATTCTAAAAAATGGACTAGTGTATGTTGCATATCATACACTAAATACAAAAACTGATACTTAAGTAAAACCTTCCCAATAAATTGAAAAATACTTAAAAAGCTAAATATGAAGATTGCCATGTAACTAGGGCAACCTAGTTTACGAAACTTTCATATCATGAAATCTGGATAGGGTTAGATATATGCATCCTTTAGATCTAGATTATGAAACAAAATTAATAGCAAAAAAGGGAACCAAAGGGAAAAAACACAAATGTCATTCAAGCCTATTTAACTTTCTTTCCTCCCACTTTTGATTACTTTGCTCATCCAATTTACACCCTCAAAACCCTCTATTCTTCTATTCTGAAGTTTCTCAAACAGTTTCAATGTCATGTCATCATGATCAACAAAATAAGGAACCGTCAGTTTGTTCAAATCTTTCATCTCATGAAGCACAGAATCTAACTCCTTATGAAAATCATCAGCACTGACATTAGATGACTGCCGGAATACAACAGTTCTTCCAAAACAGGAATCTTGCCATTCCTAAAACCAGATTGAGTGGATAACCTAAATTCCTGGGGAGATCATTTATGAAAACTGTTTCTATCTGGAGTTAATTTTTTTAATCAATTTATAGTTCCCTCCAAACACCCTATGAACCTACTTCCAATGCCCAATCAGTCAAAAAAACATGATAGGAAAACTGAATTTCACTTGCCCAACCTAGAAATTAGAAGGTGTGATAATAACCAAGCTGATTATTTGTCTACAAGACCATTAATGTGTATAGTCCTAACATCCCAACCCGTCTTGCGGGAACAAAGATGACATAAAACAGATTATCAGTTGTTGGTCTGTTTAACGTAGCTTTTGAAGAGGCTTTTGGAAAATTTTATGAATTTAACGTTCCCGGAAAAACCTCCTAGAAAACTGATTGATGTTCTCCATAGATAATTTTCTATTACTATAAGTTTCAATAGAGAATTCTTTACACACACATCAAATTGACTCTTGAGAGAACATATAAATTACAGTTTTTTCTTCCAAAACAGTACTCAAAAACAGTAACAAAGCACCCCTGTACAAATAATAAAGGAGGGATCTCAAAATTATTACTCTCCAATTTGAGAGAACCCGGGAGAAAAAGTGGCTTACCTTGGATGTCATTGGAGGCTCGTCCTCAGGCTTCAAGGTTTCCGAATAAGGGTCTTCATTCGAAGTTTCTGCCATCAAACTTATACACGAGCAACATCATATTCAAAAAACATCCGGATAAAGCATCACTGAAAAAAAGAATCCCAAACTTGGATAATAAGTATGCTCCCACTCTCATCCCCCACCAGCCCACCAGAAAAAAACGCAATATGTAGGCAAGGGATCTAACTCTCGACTCACCAATTCGCCGTGTCAGAACGCAGTGATGCAGGGAAATGCATGGGAACGTGAACTGCCATATCCTGTAACTTTTTTTGCTGCAGTAGTGATGCATCTAATAGTCTCTGCATTCAATTAGATGCCATAATCTATTCAGATCTCGAAAAATGATCGTTTATTTTCTGGAAGGGTAAATTTCCGTAATATAATTCAATTGATCCTTCATACAAATACTGCTTGAAAATTGATTTCCCGCCACGCCAACTAAATTTCGAGATTAAAAATCTTCAAGGGTTTGCCAATCATTAAGTTTTCAGAACCCTAATTACGCACCTACATCACAGAAACCTCACCCTAGACAACTAAGACCAGCTGCAGAAATTTGCGGAAAATAAAACCAACCATCAGAATCAAATTACTCAAAATCAGATATAAGAAGTACTTTAGCTTTGGGAATGGCGAGAGCTTCCTCCCGCAACCGATCTCTGATGGCTTGAACCTGAAGCTCCATCGCCTTCACGGCCACGTCAATCGCAGAAAGATCGGCCACGCTACTCGCTGGGTACACTGTGTATCATCCAGGAGACGTTGAGTCAGCAGAAAGAGAAGGACACATATACCCATTTCCAACAAGAACTGAATGGAAATTAAAAAATAATAATCGAGAGTTTTGTCAGTGAGCATACTGTTCCGAGCGATGACGAGTTCCTGAAGCTCAGCAATGCGAGTATTAAAGGA
>JAODPA010094055.1:0-22860 GCA_025585075.1 Nepenthes mirabilis | reverse complement strand
ATGAGAACACTTGCCTCGACGCGTGCTTTCACCTTTATACCTGGCTTTCGGGCGGAATCGGACTCTCGGGCTCGATCTCCTTCCTTCTCTCTCTAGTCGCGCCCCTCTCTCTCTCCTCAAAACCCTCGGGCATCAGAAAAATGAGGGAGACGAACGCGCGGCGCAAATATATACTGCGCCGGCCGCTCGAGCGGCCTGGCGAGCGGCCAGGCTACGACGGCCACCGCTCGAGCGCCCCAGCGAGCGGCTGGCGAGCGGCCAGAATACGGGAGGTTCTGGTTTATCCGCTCGAGCGCCCCATCGAGCGGCTGGCGAGCGGCCAGCCCACGGGTCAGTTCTGCTTCCTCCGCTCGAGCCTCGGCTCGAGCGCCCAGCAGGCGCGAGCCTGCTGGCAGGGCTTCGGCAGCCCGGACCTGAATAATGTCCTGATTTTTCTTCCGATACCAAACCTTAATCATCCCATAAGATTAGTATTGATCATTAACATACTAATCATCTCTTAATTATCGGGTTCTCAAATCCGGAACCTCACATGTATAGTTTAGGTGAATGGAAAATGTTTTGTTGTGGATTTGGTGTTGTTGAACATAGGTAATTTTGATATGGTTTTAAAGATGGACTGGCTGGCTAGATATCATGCTAGTATTGACTATTTTTTGAAGAGGGTTTGTTTTTATATTCCTGAGATGGAACCCTTTTTCTTTAAAGGCATTAAGAAAAAGCGGGTGCCTGTAATAATCTCTACTTTACATGCTAAGCATTTGATGAAAAGTAGATGTAAAGCTTACTTGCCATGTGCTTGCACTACTGGGAGTCATAGTGTGCTGACTAAGGACATCCTGGTTGTCTGTGATTTTAAGGATGTATTTTCAGAGGAGTTACCTAGATTACCTTCACCCCGAGAGATTGAGTTCAAAATTGCTATTGTTCCTGGTGTTAGTCCAGTTTCTGAGGCTTGTTATTATATGGCCCCGGCTGAATTGAAGGAATTAAAATTGTAATTACAGGAGCTGTTAGACAAGGTCTTTATCAGACCGAGTGTATCTCCTTGGGGTGCACCGGTACTATTTGTGAGGAAGAAAGATAGATCTTTGCGGTTGTGTGTTGATTATCGTGAGTTGAATAAAATCACAATTAAGAATAAATATCCTCTACTGTGTATGGATGATTTATTTGATCAATTGCAAGGATCTCAGGTGTTCTCGAAGATCGATTTGAGGTTCGGTTATTATCAATTGAGGATTAAGCCAGAAGACATGGCTAAGACTACTTTTCGAACATGTTACGGCCATTATGAGTTCCTTATTATGCCTTTTGGCCTTACAAATGCTCCAGTTGCTTTTATGGATCTGATGAATATGGTGTTTATACCGTATTTGGATAAATTTGTTGTGGTGTTTATTAATGATATCCTGGTTTATTCAAAGGATTATGAGGAACACAAGATTCATTGGAGGATAGTACTTCAAGTGCTTCGCGAGGAAAAATTATATGCTAAGATGAGTAAATGTGAATTCTGGCAAGGGAAGATGTTTTTGGGGCATGTAATTTCTGATTGTGGTATTTCTGTGGATCCAAGGAAAGTAGAGGTTGTTACAAACTAGAGCTGGCCAGCTTCTATGACTGAGGTTAGGAGCTTTCTTGGCATGGCGGGATATTACAGGCATTTTGTAGAGAATTTCTCACAAATTGTTATGCCTCTGACTCAACTGCTAAAGGAGGAGGTTAAGCTTGTATGGATTGAGGAGTGTGATCTTAGCTTTTAGAAGTTATAGGATCGCTTAACTACCGATGTAGTAATGATTATTCCAGAGGGTTCAGGAGGCTCTGAGGTGTACTGTGATGCCTCTAAGGCGGGTCTCGGATGTGTATTGATGCAGTACGGTAATGTGGAAGCTTATGGATCTAGGCAACTAAATGTTCATGTGAAGAACTACCCTACTCACGATCTGGAGCTTGCTGCTATTGTTTTTGTCTTAAAAATTTGGAGACATTATTTATTTTGTGAAAGGTGCCTTATGTAGTCTGATCATAAAAGTTTGAAGTACCTGTTTGCACAAAAGGAACTTAACATGAGACAAAAGAGGTGGCTTAATTTCTTAAAAGATTATGACTGTGAGATACAGTATAAGCCAAAGAAGGCCAATGTAGTTGCAGACGCATTGAGTCGCCGATCGGGGTATGTAGAGAAATTACAAATCAAGCAAATGGAAATGTTGGATTACCTAAAACAATGTGATATCCAACATTATACTAAAGGTGATAGAATGCTCCTATCGTATCTTCAGATCCAACCGGAAGTAGTTAGCAAAGTTAAAGAGAAGCAAGTGAATGATCTGTTCTTTGTAGATGTTGTAAGTGATCTGAATAGGGAATCTCGAGTTGATTTTAACATCCAGACTAATGGAGTGTTTGAGGTTTCGAGACCGATTATGTGTGCCGGATGATAGAGAATTGATGGAGAAGATTTTGAAGGAGGCTCACCGGTCCCAGTATACGATTCACCCTCGGACAAATAAATGTATCAGGATCTGAAGTAAACTTTCTAGTGGAGGAACATGAAGAGGGATATCATGGCTTATGTGGAGAAATGCCTGGTATGTCAGCAACTGAAAGTTGAGAGGAGGAAGCCTTCTAGATTGTTACAGCCTATGTGATCCCGAGCTGGAAATGGGAAGATATTGTTATGGATGTTGCATCGCGTTTAACAAGGACTCTTAGGAATCATGACGCCGTTTGGGTTATAGTTGATCGGCTGACAAAATCAGCCCACTTCTTGGTGATCAGGACAACCTATTCGCATGACAGGTTGACTGAGTTATATGTGAACGAGATCGTGAGGCTTCATGGAGTTCCTGCCTTCATTGTATCTAATAGAGATCCCCATTTTGTCTCGAGGTTTTGAAAAAGTTTACATAGAGAATTGGGGACAGAGTAGAAATTTAGTACTCCGTATCACCCTCAGACTGATGGTCAATTTGAGCGTACCATTCAGATTCTTGGGGATATATTAAGGGCCTCTATTTTAGAGATGAAAGGAACTTGGGACGCTTATCTGGCATTGGCTGAATTTGTTTATAATAATAGTTATTAGGCTAGTATAGGCATGGCACCTTTTGCGGTTTGTATGGGAGAAAATGCTGGTCGTCGTTTCACTGGGAGGAGACTGGGGATAAAAGGATTTTGGCCCAAGAGACTATGAAGGAAACAGCATAGAAAATTAAGCTGATCTATGATAATCTGAAGGTTGCTCAAAGCAGACAGAAAAGCTATGCAGATAGAAGGAGAATAGAATTGAGCTTTGAAGTAGGAGACTTTATTTTTCTGAAAGTCTCACCGTCCAAGGGGACATTCCTGTTTGGAGTGAAGGGAAAACTGAAGCCGTGGTTCATTTGCCCTTTTGAGATTCTAGAAAGGATTAAGGACGTAGCCTACAAGTTGTCATTACCACCTAGTCTGACGGGCATACACGATGTATTTCATGTATCGACACTTCAAAAGTATATCCACGATCCTGCACATGCGATTGACTATGGATCCTTGCCTATCGACAAGGATTTATCCTACATCGAGGAGCTGCTGCAAATTTTGGATCGAAAGGATCAGAGGTTGCGTACGAAAATCATTCCCCTGATGAAGATACTTTAGAGAAATCATTCACCGGAGGAGACCACTTGGGAGCATGAAGAGGAAATCCGAAGCAAATATCCCCACTTATTTTCTTGAGGTATGTAACTTTGTTTAATTTTGAGGATGAAATTTCTTTAAGCGGGGGAGAGTGTGAGGTCCCGAACCCGAAAAACATGATAATTATGGGTAATTAAAATGATGATTATCTGTAAGAGGCCAATCATGTATTGAAAAAATGAGGATTGAAAGTAAAAAGTTGGAAAATACCCGAGTTCAGCAAGTAGCAGGATTGCGCCTGCCGCGTGCCTGAGGCGCGACAGCAAAGGCAAAATCCAGTGCATAGCCGCTCGCTGTGCGCCAGGCGCACTCGAGCGAGCTCCTTGCAGAAACTCCATGCTCGCCGTGCGCTCGCTGGGCGCTCGAGCGAACATTGGTAGAATGCAGGGTGCTCGCCATGTGCTCGAGCGCAGTCGCGATTGTTGCCCTGCGTTCTGATTTCATTTTTGTTATAAAGGGAAGAGGGAAAGAGAGAAGGGGAAAGCAGTTGAAGCATGAAGGAAGAGGAGGGAGAATAGAACAGGAAAAGGAAAAATCATTCATTCCGATCCACTCCGGGTAAAAATAACGGTAGATCGGGCTTAGACAAGTGTACCTCGAACGTTGTTTGCCATTTTTACCACTTTCTCTTGTTTCAAAATCGATGAAAATGTTCTAAAATTATATTGTCGCATGTTTTAAAGCAAACGAAGCATGTTTCTCTCGATTGTTCGGTTAGATTTCGTGTTTGCTCATGTGTATTGCAAGATTTGGCTTTGATTTCATGAACATGCGTGTAATTAGTGTTCATTTTTGTTCAAGAAGCATGTGATGAAACCCTAACTCGAAAATATTAGGAATTTTTGGTTAAATTCCATGATTTAGTATATGTATTTGGATTTATGGCATTGATTTCATGAATAAATACCTGTTTGGTGTTCGATTTGAGATTGGAAGTTTTGGCTAAGCCCTAGAAATGAAAATGAAAGGGTTTTAATGATTTTTAATCGTATCTTCTGTTATATAAAAGTTAATTAGCACCGAAATGAAGTTCCTGGTATAATTTGTTTTTGAAAATTTCACATGAACTTATACCGATAAATCACCGTGCACTTCTGAAGTAAACCTGAAGGGTTTTCAGACCGTTACTGTGTATTCTGAACATTCTAAAGTTAACCTAAGGGTAATTGTGAAACTTTGATACAAAATAAGGTTTTCAGTTAAGAAGTTATTTTTGATACTGTTATTTAGGACCAAGGACTAATTACAGTTAGGTTAGGTTCTCCGGGATGCCTTAGAATGTTACTGTGGTGATGGAGGATAACTCTATCCATGGAGTTATATGAGGTCCGCCCTTCCTCGGGGCGTTACGGTCAGGAGGAAAGATTCTAGTTCTGCCCTACCTTCGGAAGGCACACTTGTGTTGATACCATGGGACAGGATCTTTTATTTCTGTTTATATCCTTGGATTGTGAGGAGATGTATACAATCTATCCTTGATCATTTTTTCACTCAGCTAGTAGGGTCTATTGGTAGGGTCTGTTACTGTTCTTTACTGTTTTGTACCACTGTTGTGTTCTTTACTGTTCTATACCACTATTCTGTTCTTTACTATTCTGTACTGATTACTATTTTGTATTGATAAAAAAAAGGGAGAAAGTTTCTGACTGTTGTTTCTGATTCTGCTTTCTAAATTGCACTGATCCCTGATTTTTGAGTTTAATTATCGTCAAATTATGCTTTCTCTGCTTTCTATGTTCTATTCTACTTAGCCATTCTGTTTCTACATAATTTTACAACTATTCTGCATATCTGTATGTACCTTATTGGGTATTGGCTCACTATTTTACTATTTTTTCCCTTCAGATAAGACAATAGAGTTAGTATCTGACGAGAAAGAATAACTTAAAGCATCTTCTGAAGACATTTGAGGATCTGAAGCATTTTGGAGCAATTTTGGAAAATCAGTTAGATGTAAAGACTTGACTTAATATGTGATTTTGTATATGAATTTCATGCCTATGGACATTTATGTATATACAGGTTTTGTATAGAAATGCATGTAATGATAAAGAAAAAATTATGCTTCTGCAGGTTAATAGTTTAGCTTTCACTCTATACTTTTGGATATTCTGTATAGGTGCTAGATGGCATCTCACTCATGAAATGTTAATGTAGTAGATGGTTTGATGGATTAATGCCATGAATGGCATCTGTGCTCCTGTGAAAGCATGTTGTAGAAAAATTATGATATAAATAAATAGTTGTGTACTTATACTAGTTGTTATACATGTTTTATATTGGTTGTATTTCTGGGTTTTTCTCCAGTTACAAAGGAGATTCTGTCAAAATTTCTGTAGAAGTTATACTTTGTATTTTGGTCCTAAATCATGTTTCTATCTTGACGGAAGTTTTTGAGGAAAAAAAATCCATTCCGTCACAATTGGTGTCAGAAAATTGAGATGCCTTAAGAATTGATTGATCGAAAATCGAAAGCATAGGTCTGAATCTCTATACTGAATTCCTATAGGAATAGGTTGAGGAAGCTAATGCAACTAGAACTCTTAAGAGATTGGTTCTTAGGATAGGTTTAAATTTTATTGAACTGTTGAATATTTCTTTTTCCTTCCACTTATTTCTTGGGATTAAAACATTGTATTTGTCTTGATAATAGGATGGCTAGTAGAAGGGGTCAAAGAAATGACCGTGATGGTGCTAGTACGTCCTATGATAGAGAGGCTGCTTATATTGATCTATTGGAGAGAATGACCAATGTAGTATAATCTGTCAAGCAGAGACATATGGCTCTGGTCCCTACACCCGAGCCAGCTTTGGCACTTCTTGCTCCTATGACTTATTGACAGATTCATAGCGGAGCGAGCACCAGGCTTCCTAGGAAAGCCTGATCTGATAGAAGCGGATGTGTGGATAAAGAGGATGAAGAAGATATTCGCTGTGATTGGAAGCTTGATAATTGGATAATAGCTGGTGGAGCATGCAGAAGAGGGTGTTGGGAGTGCTTGATGATGCCATTACTTGGGAGATGTTTGAGGATGCGTTTATGAAGAAATACTTCCCATCCAACCTCCAAGATAGGAGTTTATGAGACAGAGACAATGAAATATGACGGTGAAGGAGTACGATGCCAGATTTTTTGAATTATCTTGTTTTGCGCCCTTCTATGTAGAGGATGAGCTGAGAAAGGCGAAGAAGTTCCAACAAGGGCTACGGGATGACATTAGGAAGTCGCTATCAATTCTGAAACTCCAAACTTATGCTAAAATTCTAGATAGGACAACGATTTATGAGAAAGAAGCAAAGACGGAGATATTTTATGCAAAGAGGACTGCTGACCAGGAGAAAATTAGTACTGGATCTGCTATGGGATATTCTTGACCGTCCAAGAGGACCAGGACAGCTGACAAGGGAAAGAGTGTTGTATCGGCCTAGTTAGTGATCGATTCTACAGCATCGGCTGAAGATTGTACCTTCTATGGGAGGATACATCCGAGGTAAGCATGCTGTAAGGTATCGAGAGCGTGTTTCAGATGTGAAAGTAGGGCCACCAGATCAAAGACTGTCCATTACCTCCAAGGTTAGAAAGAAAGAAGCCTATTATCCTGACAAAGGCCTTAGCAGTGACTGTTAAGGACATGGAGGCATCTCCGAATGTCATAGAAAGTACTCTTTCTATTTGTGAAGTTTTTGCATCTTTATTGTTTGACTCGGGATCTAACCACTCCTTTGTTTCTTCATAATTTGCATGCTATATTGTATCTGCCCCGTGTATTTTGGACTGTGAATTATCTGTGTACTCCCATTGGGTCCCCTGTGATTATGGATATTGTGTATCATTAATGTATAGTTGAGGTGAATGGAAAATGTTTGGTTGTAAATTTGGTATTGTTGAACATCAGTGATTTTGATGTGATTTTAGGGATGGACTTGCTGGCCAGATATCATGCCAATGTTGACTATTTTTTGAAGAGGTTTTGTTTTAATATTCCTGAGATCGAACCCTTTTTCTTTTAAGGCATTATGAAAAAGGGGGTGCCTGTATTAATCTCTACTTTACATGCTAAGCATTTGATGAAAAGTAAATGTAAAGTTTATTTGGCATATGCTTGCATTACTGGGAATCATAGTGTGCCGGCTAAGGATATCGTGGTTGTCTGTGATTTTGAGGATGTATTTCTAGAGGAGTTACCTAGATTACCTTTACCCCGGGAGATTGAGTTCAAAATTGTTATTATTCCTGGTGTTAGTCCAGTTTCTGAGGCCCGTTATCGTATGGTCCCGGCTGAATTGAAGAAATTAAAATTGCAATTACAGGAGCTGTTAGACAAGGTTTTTATCAGACCAAGTATATCTCCCTGGGGTGCACCGATACAGTTTGTGAGGAACAAAGATGGATCTTTACAGTTGTGTGTTAATTATCGTGAGCTGAATATAATCACGATTAAGAATAAATATCCCCTACCGTGTATGGATGATTTATTTGATCAGTTGCAAGCATCTCAGGTATTCTTAAAGATCGATTTGAGGTTCAGTTATTATCAATTGTGGATTAAGCCAGAAGACGTGGCTAAGACTGCTTTTCGAATATGTTATAGCCATTATGAGTTTCTTATTATGCCTTTTGGCCTTTCAAATGCTCCAACAGCTTTTATGGATCTGATAAATAGGGTGTTCAGGCTGTACTTGGATAAATTTATGGTTGTGTTTATCGATGATATCCTGATTTATTCAAAGGATTATGAGGAACACAAGATTCATTGGAGGATAGTACTTCAAGTGCTTCGCATGGAAAAATTATATGCTAAGATGAGTAAATGCGAATTCTGGCAAGAGAAGGCGTTATTTTTGGGTCATGAAATTTCTGATTGTGGTATTTCTGTGGATCCAAGGAAAGTAAAGGTTGTTACGAACTGGAGCTAGCCGGCTTCTATGACTGAGGTTAGGAGCTTTCTTGGAATGGCGGGACATTACAGGCATTTTGTAGAGAATTTCTCATAAATTGTTATGCCTCTGACTCAACTGCTAAAGCAGGAGGTTAAGCTTGTATGGATTGAGGAGTGTGATCTTAGCTTTCAGAAGTTACAGGATCGCTTAACTACCGCTGTAGTATTGATTATTCTAAACGGTTCAGGAGGCTCTGAGGGGTACTGCGATGCCTTCAAGTTGGGTCTTGGATGCGTATTGATGTAGCACGGTAATGTGGAAGTTTATGGATCTAGCACGGTAATGTTCATGAGAAGAACTACTCTACTCACGATATGGAGCTTGCTGCTGTTGTTTTTGCCTTAAAAATTTGGAGACATTATTTGTTTTGTGAAAGGTTCTTTGTGTAGTCTGATCATAAAAGTTTGAAGTACCTATTTGTACAAAAGGAACTTAACATGAGGCAAAAGAGGTAGCTTAATTTGTTAAAGGATTATGACTGTGAGATACAGTATAAGCCAGAGAAGGCCAATATAGTTGCAGACGCATTGAGTCGTCGATCGGGGTATGTGGGGCAATTACAAATCAAGCAAATGAAAATGTTGGATTACCTGAAACAATGTGATATCCAACGTTATACTAAAGGTGATAGAATGCTCCTGTCGTATCTTCAGATCCAACCGGAAGTAGTCAGCGAAGTTAAAGAGAAGCAAGTGAATGATCCGTTCTTTGTGAATGTTGTAATCTGAATAGGGAATCTCGAGCTGATTTTAATGTCCAGACTAATGGACTGGTTGAGGTTTAGAGACCGATTATGTGTGCCGGATGATAGAGAATTGAAGGAGAATATTTTAAAGGAGGCTTACCGGTCCCGGTATACGATTCACCCTGAGACAATTAAATGTATCAGGATCTGAAGTAAACTTTCTGGTGGAGGAATATGAAGAGGGATATCATGGCTTATGTGGAGAAATGCCTGGTATGTCAACAACTGAAAGCTAAGAGGAGGAAGCTTTCTGGATTCTTACAGCCTATGCTGATCCCGAGCTAAAAATGGAAAGATATTGTTATGGATTTTTCATCGGGTTTACCAAGGACTCCTAGGAATTATGATGCCGTTTGGGTTATAGTTGATCGGCTGACAAAATCAGCCCACTTCTTGGCGATCAGGATGACCTATTTGCATGATTGGTTGGCTGAGTTATATGTGAACGAGATCGTGAAGCTTCATGGAGTTCCCTTTCTATTGTATCTGATAGAGATCCCCATTTTGTCTCGAGGTTTTGAAAAAGTTTGCATAGAAAACTAGGGACAGAGTAGAAATTTAGTATTGCGTGTCACCCCCAGACTGATGGTCAATCTAAGTATACAATTCAGATTGTTTGAGATATATTAAGGGTCTCTATTTTTGAGATGAAATGAACTTGGGACACTTATCTGGCACTGGCTTAATTTGCTTATAATAATAGTTATTAGGCTAGTATCGGCATGGCAACTTTCGAGGGTTGTATGGGAGAAAATGCAGGTCGCCAATTCACTGGGAGGAGATTGTGGATAAAAGGATTTTGGGCCCAGAGATTATAAAGGAAATAGCATAGAAAATTAAGCTGATCCATGATAATCTGAAGGCTGTTCAAAGTAGACAGAAAAGCTATGCAGATAGAAGGAGAATAGAATTGTGCTTTGAAGTAGGAGACTTTATTTTTCTGAAAGTCTCACCATCCAAGGGAACATTCTGATTTGGAGTGAAGGGAAAACTGAAGCCGTGGTTCATTTGCCCTTTTGAGATTCTTGAAAGGATTAAGGACATAGCCTACAAGTTGTCATTATCACCTAGTCTGACGGGCATACACGATGTATTTCACGTATCGATGCTTCAAAAGTAAGTCCACGATCCTGCACATGCGATTGACTATGATCCTTGGCTATCGGTAAGGATTTATCTTACATCGAGGAACCGCTGCAAATTCTTGATTGAAAGGATCAGAGGTTGCGTGCGAAAACCATTCCCCTGATGAAGATACTTTAGAGAAATCATTCACCGGAGGAGATCACTTGGGAGCATGAAGAGGAAATCGGAAGCAAATATCCCCACTTGTTTTATTGGGGTATGTAACTTTGTTTAATTTTGAGGATGAAATTAGGGGAGAGTGTGAGGTCCCAAATCGGAAAAACATGATAATTAGGGGTAATTAAAATGATGATAATCTGTAAGAGGCCAACCATGCATTAAAAAAATGAGGATTGAAAGTAAAAAGTTGGAAAATACCCGAGTTCAGCAAGTAGCAGGGTTGCGCTTTCCGCGCACCTGAGGCGTGGTAGCGAACGCAAAATCCAGTGCATAGCCACTCGCCGTGTGCCAGGCGCGCTCGAGCGAGCCCCTGGCAGAAACTCCATGCTCGTCGTGCGCTCGCTGGGTGCTCAAGCGAACACTGGTAGAATGCAGGGCGCTCGCCATGTGCTCAAGCGCAGTCGTTTTTGTTGCCCCACGTTCTGATTTCGTTTTTGTTATAAAGGGAAGAGGGAAAGAGAGAAGAGGAAAGCAGCTGAAGCATAAAGGAAGAGGAGGGAGAAGAGAAGAGGAAAAGGGAAAATCACTCATTCCGATCCACTTCGGGTAAAAATAACGGTAGATCGGGCTTAGACAAGTGTACCTCGAACGTTGTTTGCCATTTTTACCGCTTTCTCTTGTTTCAAAATCGATGAAAATGTTCTAAAATTATATTGTCGCATGTTTTAAAGAAAACGAAGCATGTGTCCTTCGATTGTTCGATTAGATTTTGTGTTTACTCATGTGTATTGCAAGATTTGGCTTTGATTTCATGAACAAGCATGTAATTAGTGTTCATTTTTGTTCTAGAAGCTCGTGATGAAACCCTAGCTCGAAAATATTAGGAATTTTTTGTTAAATTCCATGATTTAGTATATGTATTTGGTTTATGGCGTTGATTTCATGAATAAATACATGTTTGGTGTTCGATTTGAGTCCGGAAGTTTTGGCAAAGTCCTAGGTACGAAAATGAAGGGGTTTTAATGATTTTTAATCGTAGCTTCTATTATATAAAAGTTAATTGGCACCGAAATGAAGCTCCTTGTATAATTTGTTTTTGAAAATTTTACACGACCTTATACCGATAAATCACTGTGCACTTCTGAAGTAAAACTGAAGGGTTTTTAGACCGTTACTGTATATTCTGAATATTCTGAAATTAACCGAAGGGTAATTGTGAAACTCTGATGCGAAAGATGATTTTCAGTTAAGAAGTTATTTTTTATACTGTTATTTAAGACCAAGGACTGATTACAGTCAGGTTAGGTTCTTCGGCATGCCTTGGAATGTTACGGTAGTAATCGAGGATAACTCTTTTCATGGATATATATGAGGTCCACCCTTTCTCGGGGCGTTACGGTCAGGAGGAAAGATTCTGGTTTTGGCCTACCTTCGGGAGGCACACCTTTACTGATACCATGGGATGGAATCTTCTATTTCTATTTATAGCCTTGGATTGTGAGGAGATGTACACAATATATACTCGATTATTCTCCCCCTCATCTAGTAGGGTCTATTGGTAGGGTCCGTTACTGTTCTTTACTGTTTTGTATCACTGTTGTGTTCTTTACTATTCTGCACCACTGTTCTGTTCTTTACTATTCTGTACTGATTGCTGTTTTGTACTGATAAAAAAAGAGATTTTTTGACTTTTCTTTCTAGTTCTGCTTTCTGAATTGCACTGATCCCTGATTTCTGAGTTTAATTATCATCAAATTATGCTTTGTCTGTTTTCTATGTTCTATTGTACTTAACCGTTCTGTTTCTGCATAATTTCACTACTATTTTGCATAACTGATTTACTGCATATCAGCATGTACCTCGCTGGGCCTCAGCTCACTATTTGACTATTTTTTTCCCTCCAGATGAGACTATAGAGCTAGTACCTAACGAGAAAGAGTGACTTAAAGTATCTTTTGAAGACTTTTGAGGATCTGAAGCATTTTGGTGCTATCTTGGAAAGTCAGTTGGATGTAAAGACTTGACTTAATATGTGATTTTGTATATAGATTCCATGTCTATGGACATTTATGTATATTTGGGTTTTGTATAGAAATGCATGTAATGATAAAGAAAAAACTATGTTTCTACAAGTTAATAGTTCAGTTTCCGCTCTATACTTCTAGATATTCTATACAGGTCTTAGATGGCATCTCTCTTATGAACTGTTAATGTAGTAGATAGTTTGATGAATTAATGCCATGATGGCATCTATGGTCTTGTGAAAGTGTGTTGTAGAAAAATTATGGTATAAATAGATAGTTGTGTGCTTGTACTGGCTAGTTATACAGGTTTTGTACAAGTTATATTTTTGGATTTTCATCCAATTATAAAGGAGACTCTGTCAAAATTTCTGCAGAAGTCATACTTTATATTTTGATCATAAATCCTATTTCTGTCTTGATGGATATTTCTGAGGAAAAAAAATCTGTTTCGTCACACTAACCTAGATTTAGATAGGAAACAGTAGATATTGGGAATTAGGATAATTCATCTGGTTAAGGTTTTCTAGGAAGGATTATTTCATTATGGATGTGACATAAGAACGTGAAGAAGAAATCTGAAAGGATTTTCACTAATTGTTAAAATTTAATGTTCGTTAAATTTTGATGATAAAATTTCAATGAGTGGGGGAAGGTTATAAGGCATTGGTTTCCAAATATTGTAATTATGGATAATTAAGGTGATATAATCAAAATTAGGTTTAATGTATGTAGAAAAATTAGGCTTCAAATGCGGTAGGTGGAAGTGGCGAGGGACGCTTGCTGGGTGCCTGAGGCAGCACCACAGGTGCCCATTCCCGGGGACCCACACTTTCCTGGCACTCAAGTGCCATGGCAGCTGCTGGATCCTGGCGTAGCGCATTGGGCTGGCGCTCGACCGCTAGCCCATGATATAAAAACCTGTGAGGGTTTCTCCTGCATCATTTTTCGACATTCCAACGAGAGAGAGAGAGAGAACACAAAGGTGAAGAGTGAGAAGGAAAAGATTGAGGTTCTTGAGTTTGATTCCAACTTAGAGCTAGTTAGAGAAGTAGAAGATTGGGTCAAGGCAAGTGCACTAATATCCTTTTCTTTCTCTCTTTGTAGTTTTTATTTCATTCTCTTCGGGATCTCGTTCCGATACCAATATAAGTTTATATTTTATGGAACACATATCTTGAGCATGCATATATGTCTTTTTCATGTTTGATTTCTAAAATTTATACGATACTATGCTCATTGAAACCGAAACGCATGCCCCCTTTGAATTTACCTATTTTATTCGAGTTTTATACATGATTTGACTTTAGATATTTTATAATGTACCGGTTTTTAAATACCACAATTAAGGTTATATAGTCAAGATTTGGCTTAATTAATTTACGAGAGAAATATTAAGAAGTTATCATAATGGCCTAGGAAGTTATTATTTGAAGAGGACGAGAAAGTTGACCGATAGAAATGAAATGTTGACATGCCAAAAATCGTTGACCAGATTGGTATATAGTTGACCAGACAAAAGTGTTGAGTGGGCAGGAAATGTTGACCGGTAGACTGTGAGGACGAATTCGGTTAATATATGTAAACCGGTTGATATGCATTTTGCTTCTTGCCAGAAAATGTCGGTTGCCAAAAATGCCAGCTACCCAAATGCCTTGTAGCAAAAATACCCGGTTGCCAAAAATGCAGGTATGCATTTTGAGGCAAAATGACCAGCATGACAAAATGGATGAATTTACCTGTTTGCATGAATTTTGCTAGTATGGCAAAATTACCAGTTGGCACAAATTTTACTGGTATGGCAAAATTGCCGGTTTGCAGGAATTTGGCTGGAATGGCCAAATTACAAGTTTGCATGAATTTTTCTGCTATTGCAAAATGGCCAGTATGCATTTGAGAAAAATGACTAGTATGAATGAAGGGTAAAATGACCGATATGAATAAAGGGTGAAATGATCGGTATGAATGAATGACAAATTTATTGATATGAGTGAAATTAATGGTATGGATGAAATTGACCGGTATGCGTTTTGAGGAAAATGAACGGTATGCAGTTTGAGGAAAATGACCGGTATGAAAAATGGATGAATTTACCGGTTTGCACGAATGGACCGAAATGGATGAAGTGACCAGTATGACAAAATGGTTGAATTTACCGGTTTGCTGAATATGACCGATGTGGATGTACATGGAAAAATGATCGGTTTGCATAAATTTACCGGTATGAACGAATATGGAAAAATGACCGAAAATAATCAGTAGCACCCGAGGACATCATAAAATTCTAAGGACCCAGATAATCAGTAGCACCCAAGGACATCATAAAAGGATGCCGACCCATAATAAGGCCGAGGACTTTTATAAACGAGAGTTAGTAAGATGATCATTAGAATCAGTAAGCGATACCCTGTTCCCATCTGCTTGAATGATCTAGAACTTTCTAGAACAATAGGGATGTTAGAAAAATATCGGTAGTAGGTGACCTTCCCCACCTACTCTTACCAATCCTACTATCTATAAATAATTAATACGGGGGTAAAGGAGCAAGGTATAGAGAAATTTGAAAAAGGGCATGAGGCACACGAAGGGGAAAAGGAGGAAGAACTCAATGTTAGATTGAGTAAGGAATCGGTATAAAAGACTAAGCAAGTGTACCCTACAATTTTGCTAATTCATGTTTTAAATCTATTAAGCATTATTGTAATTACGCTCTCCTTGTTAAGTCTCTACATAAAGAATGTCAAGACAATTGCTTTCTACATGTTGTTATCATTTATGAATACATCATTGAAGAACTTAAGTCATTTGCATCATGGAAGAACTCCAGTTATTTGCTTATTTGTATGAAGTCTGATTATTTACTTATTTGCATGAAGTCCGATTCTTTACTTATTTACATGAAGTTCAGTTATTTACTGATTTGCATGAGTCTGATTAATTGCATCTTTGAAGAAGTCCGGTAGTTGCATTTATGAAGAACTTTAGCTATTTGAACTTCGGTCCATTTCTTTGATAAGAACTTCAAATTTTTGGAAGCCCATGGTTTTTGAAATTGGACTTGATGACCAAAAGCTGCAGGTCTAAAATATAGCGTTATTTTATATATGTTGGTCAAGAGTTACGGACCTTAAATGTATTCATTTTGTTGGTCAAGAGTTACGGACCTTAAATGTATTCGTTTTGTTGGTCAAGAGTTACGGACCTTAAATGTAGCCGTTTATGGGATTTTATGGCCGAGAGCTATAGGCTTAAAATGTAGCCGTTATTTGAGATATGTTAGTTAAGAGTTACGGACCTTAAATGTAGCCATTTTTGTTTGTCAAGAATTACGAACCTTAAATATAGCAAGTTTTTGACAGAAATTAGTTTTAAAATTGAAATATACTTCAGAAACCATTTTGCATGAAATTGACTCCGGCACATGTTTTTATGTTCTCATGAAATTAATTCCTGACATGTTCCATGTTCTGTATGCATAAATGCTTTCATTACGTTTCTTTTGGCTCTGCTATGAGATTATGTTTATGCCTGACTTTTCTTATGGGTACCTTGCTGGGCTTTCTTCTGACTTCTCTTCTATTTTTTTACTTTCAGACGATCAAGATTTCCTACCGGATGAGAAATAATAGGATCAGATGGACTAGCTAGGAAAAAATGTTGATCCAGACGCCTATAGCAATTAAAGACTGATCTTGATATAATTTTCTTTTGGTTGCTTTGGGAAACTTTGTAGAATGATCCCATTGTATAATCTACTGGGTATTAATATGCTTCCGCAAAGTTGTTTTTGGGTTATGAAATTTTTGTTCCTAGTGGCATCTCAAGTCATTTTTGGTTTCATGTTATGGCTAACCAGATGACCAGCCTTACACGATCTTGCGCACTGGAAAAAGGAAAATTTTAAGTCCACCCATGCCTTGTACAGAGTATATTTTACTATGCTATATGTATGGTAAATTGACAGAGGTCATATGGTGAACTTCTAACCGGTTCGTCACAGTTGATATCAGATAAAAGAGATGCCTTAGGTTTTGATTTGAACTTATGGGGAAGCCTAGGATAGATTAAGATCTATCAAATGAGTAAATAAAGGCATAGGACAACTAAGTTTATCTAGTAAGAATTAGTTATCATGGTCCGGACAAATTGACTATATTTAGGTAGGACCAGGGCATTACATTTAGAAAGTGTCGAGTCCTAGTTACTGTTAGGGCTAAATTATAATCTAATCAAGTTGTTTTTATTTCAAAGTCAAAGCATTAGTTGAAGAATGGCAAGTAGAGGAAAACAAACTGCTAGTACCAGTAATTCTTAGGATTGGGAGGAGAAGTATTTGAACTTGTTAGAAAGGTCTACTAATGTTATAGAAGCCATGGGAAAACAAAATTTTTCTCTAGTTTCAATCCCAGTTCCCGTTAATTTGGAAACATTAGTGTATGACCGCTTCACTGATGAGCAAGTCCCAGAATGCTATGGAGAACTTGATCCAATAAAAGCAGATACGTGGATCCAACAGCTAAAGAAGGTATTTGCAGTCATTAAATGTCTGGCCAAAGACAGAGTTCTTTTTGCCACTCATAAGTTGGAGAGAGAGGCCCATCACTGGTGGGAAATGAAATAAATGATGTTTGGGGTACCTGAAAATGAAATTACTTGGAACATGTTTGAAGAAGTTTATATGGAAACATATTTCCTTGCCAGCCTTTGTGGGTAGAAAGAAGATGAGTTCTTATAGTTGAGACAAGGTAATCGTACGGTAGCCGAGTACGATAACAAGCTTATGAAATTATCTTAATATGTTCCGTATATAGTGGAAGACGAAGAAAGAAAGGCAAGAAGGTTTTCTCAGGGTTTATGGGACTATATTAGAAAACACTTGTCAACATTAAAGCTGCTTACCTATGGAAAAGTGTTTAGATAGGGCCATTATTTATGAAAAGAAAATTGAGAAGGAAGAATTTTTCAATAAAAGTGCAACTAGTCGGAGGAGTTTTAGTGAGGGAGCTGGCTTAGAATCCCTAGGACCTTCTAAAAAGGAAAAAACGTAAGATAAAGGGCAAAGTAGCACTGAAATTTAGCCAGTGTCTAGTTTCCAAGTGTCAGTAGTAAATTGTATCCACTATGGAAGAAAGTATTTGGGGAAGACTTATTTTACACTAACGAGGGCTTGTTTTAATTGTGGTCAGTAGGGTCATCGGGTCAAGGATTGCCCCACACCTAGAAAGCTGGAGATGAAGAAGTCTGCTGTCCCATCCAAAGCCTTTGCAGTGACAGTTCAAGATACCAAAGCATTATCAAATGTCATTGAAGGTACTTTTTATTTGTAAAATTTCATTTTTTGTTATTTCCCGCACACTTTTCATTTTGAGGTATTAGTAGAAGATTCAATCAGAGTAGCAAGGGCCCGTAACCCAGAGGTATCTTAATAGGATTACGGAGCCTAGTGGATGAAAAGTTGAGATTTGTCAAATTTCAAGGACGAAATTTTTATAAGTGAAAAAGAATTGTAATGTAGAAGTTTTCAAATGCCATAATTCAGGTCAAATAGTCAAGATTTGGCTTAATTAATTTACGAGAGAAATATTAAGAAGTTATCATAAATGTCTAGGTTGTTGATATCTGATGAGGATGAGAAAGTTGACCGATAGAAATGAAATGTTGACATGCCAAAAATTGTTGACCGGATTGGTATATAGTCGACTAGATAAAAGTGTTAACCGGCTAGGAAATGTTAACCGACAGGTTGTGAGGAACAATCCGATCAACATATGTTGACTGGCTGATATGCATTTTGCCTCTTGCCAGAAAATGCTGTCACCAAAAATGCCGGCTGCCCAAACGCCTTATAGCAAAAATACCCGGATGCTAAAAGTTCCGGTATGTATTTTGAGGCAAAATGATGGGTATGACAAAATGGATGAATTTACTGGTTTGCATGATTTTTACCGGTATGGAAAAATTGCCGGTTTCACGAATTTTGCCGCTATGACAAAGTGACTAGTATGTATTTGAGGAAAATGATAGGTATGAATGAAGGATAAAATGACCGAAATGAATAAAGGGTAAAATAACCATTATGAATGAATGTCAAATTTACCGATATGAGTAAAATTACTGGTATGGATGAAAATGACCGGTATGTGTTTTGAGAAAATGACCGGTATGTGTTTTGTGGAAAATAACTGGTAGGACAAAATGGATGAATTTACTGGTTTGCACCAAATGACCGGAATGGACGAAGTGACTGGTATGAAAAAATGGATGAATTTACTGTTTGCTCAAAATGACTGGTACGGATGTATATGGAAAAATGACCGGTTTGCATAAATTTATCGGTATAAATGAATATGGTAAAATGACTGAAAATAATTAGTAGCACCCGAGGACGTCATAAAAGTTTTGGGATCCATAATAAGGCCGAGGACTTTGAATATAAACAAGAGTTAGTAAAAAGATCATCAGAATCAGTAAGTCGCTTACACCCTCTCAAATGATTTGGAACTTTCCTAAAAAAGGGATGTAAGAAAAATATTAGTCGTAGGTGACTTGCCCCACCTACTCTTACCAACCCCACTGTATATAAATATTAAATGTGGGTGTAAAGGACCAAGATTTAGAGAAAATTGAGAAAGGGCACGAAGGAGACGAAGGGGAAAAGGAGGAAGAAGTTAAGGTCAGATTGAGTAAAGAATTAGCATAAAAGTCTAAGGCAAGTATACCCTGTAATTTTGCTAATTCATGTTTTAAATCTGTTAAGCATTATTGTTATCATACTCTCCTTGTTAAGTCTCTACATAAAGAATGTCAGGATAATAGCTTTCTGTATGTTGTTATCATTTATGAATGCATCATTGAAGAACTTTAGTTATTTACATCATGGAAGAACTCCAATTTTTTGCCTATTTCTATGAAGTACGGTTATTTATTTATTTGAATGAAGTTCGGTTATTTGCTGATTTACATGAAATCCGATTATTTGCTGATTTGCATGAGTCCCGTTAATTGCATCTTTGAAGAAGTCTGGTAGTTGCATCCATGAAGAACTTCGACTATTTGAACTTTGGTCTATTGTTTTGATAAGAACTTCGGACTTTTGGAAGCCCATGGTTTTTGAAATTGGATTTGAAGGCTGAGAGCTACAGGCCTAAAATGTAGCCGTTATTTTGGATATGTTGGTCAAGAATTACGAACCTTAAATGTAGCCGTTTTGTTGGTCAAGAGTAACAGACCTTAAATGTAGCCATTTATAGGATTTGATGACCGAGAGCTGCAGGCTTAAAATTTAGCCGTTATTTGAGATATGTTGGTCAAGAGCTACGGACCTTAAATGTAGCCGTTTCTGCTGGTCAAATGCTACGGATCATAAATGTAGCTGATTTTTTACGAAAATTGGATTTAAAATTGAAATATGCTTCGGAAACCATTTTGCATGAAAATGACTCTGACAAATGTTTTTATGTTCTTATGAAATTAACTCCAGACATGTTGCATGTTCTGTATGCATAAATGTTTTTTTCTTCTAGTTTTGTTATGAGATTATGTTTATGTATGACTTTTCTTATGGGTACCTTGTTGGGCATCTGCTCACTCCTCTTTTGTTTGTTTACTTTTAGACGATCAAGATTTCCTTTCGGACGAGAAATAATAGGATTAGACGGACTAGCTAGGAAGGAAGGTTGATCCGGATGCCTGTAGCAATTAAAGACTAATCTCGATGTAATTTTCTTTTGGTTGTTTTGGGAAACTTTGTAGAATGATTCCGCTGTATAAACTAATGGATATTAATATGCTTCCACAAAGATATTTTTGGGCTAAGAAATTTTGATTCGTAGTGGCATCTCATTTCATTTTTGGTTTGATGTTATGGCCGACTTGATGACCGGCCTTACGCGATCCTATACATGCAAAAAATGAAAACTTTAAATACACGCAAAGTATATTTTACTGTGCAATATGTATGGTAAATTGACAGAGGTCATATGGTGAACTTATGACCAGTCCGTCACATATTTGAAACCCTAACTTCATAGACATAGGTACTTTGATTATTTTGTATTTACATATATATATTTTGTATTTGTTAATTTTATGTGATCTGGAAATATTGTGAACGTGAATGGTGGTATTTATTCACTTGTATCTTAAATATGTGATTTTGTGTGGGCTCCGAAAATTATGTTACATGTATTTGTGAAGGGATTTGTTGTCCGAAAGCTCTAAAGTTATATTTATCTCATTGTGGTAAGAATGTCTTACATGTTCCAAGTTTTATGTGAATTTGTGCATATATTTAAGGCTTGTGAAGCCCTAAACTCACAAGAATATGAAAAATATGTATTTGCTAGAATATGAAATTTTTATCCGTATTTATAAAGATATTATGAATTTGTATCAAGAAATTGGAACTCTGTAATTGTTATTTGTTATCTGATATTTGGAAGTTTCTCTCGGTGTGAGAAATTCAAAGAAAAAGAAGTATGAATATTTATGCAGAGTCTCCAATATGAAATATGAAAAGAAATCGTGAAATTAGACCAAGGATTTTTATTTTAGAGGATAGTATTCCCTGGCATGCCTTAAAATATTATTATCATAAATTAAGGAATTGCTTCGAGACCATAGGGGACATGGTGGCATAAGAATGAGGACTATTGGCCTAATATATCTGGGTTATAGGTATATCATCTACCACAGGATGTTAAATTCGAGGTCCGTGGGTAGCGCCTTAGAATGTGTGGATGCATACACATTCCTTTCATTGATTTGACTACATCGTTAGTCGATAAGGCCTACTGGCCATGGTCCACAAAGATGAAGAAATTTCTACATGTTTTAGAACTTTAAAGAATCAAAAGTAAAATGAAAAAGTTAAATGTATTGCGAAAAGTGCATCTGATCATGTTTCATATTTATGTATTATATTACACTCATATTCCTTCCGTTTGCTTTATTCTGAGTTATATTGTCTATTGTCCTTAATTATATTATACCTTACTAAATATTTGGCTCACTCTTTACTACTTTCTTTCATTCAAATAAGCATAAATTTATACCTGATGAGGTAAAGTGAGGAGTAGAAGTCGGCTAGGCTACAGACTTGGAAGATTATTTTGTGGACTTAGTTTTGTGATTTTATATCTTGTATGGAGTATTTGTATATTTTGAGATGGTCATGTATATTGATGTAGCTATATGTTGATGAAATACAGATAGTTTAATTTTTGCTATATTTTGACGAATGCGTATGCTTCCATAGATTTTTCTAGTTTGTTAGGTACCTAGTGGCATTTTATTTGAGTCGACATCATAATCGGAGTTATAACGATAGTGCCATGCATTAGTTTGTGGCTTTTTGGATCCTATGTGTATTTGTTGTCGATATATACATGTTGTACAGGGATATTATATAGGTTTGTATTAGTCTAGCGGTCATTTTACAGCTGGAACCCTGTCGATTTCTAGTTAGGAAATTCGATTCGTCATAGATAGCATTCCACATCCTCAAAACCAATTTGCTGTTTTGGGTGCGTAGCCTGTCGCACCGCTTTGGAGAATCACTGAGACGAGGAATGGCCTCTCCTAGTTCGGGGAGAGTTTGTTCCTATTGGCATTGTTGCCAATGACCTCTATGGGAGAACTAGGTCTCCCACATCGAATTAGCATGCTTTCACCCTCTTACTATTGTACCAAGCAATCCGTTGTTGATAGGCCACCGTGCGCAACTTTGCTGCATCCCTAGCTTCTTCGTGCTGGTTGAGATGCTCTCTGAGTTCTTAGAAGTTGCTAAGTGGGTTTAAGCTCTCGACCTTGAGGCTCAGCTGTGACGTAACAGATTATTCCCTATTGAATAACCTACGTCAATAATCCAAGGACAAAATAAGAATATAATAATTGTAAATTCTACAGAAAATTGGGCAGAGTTCCGTTTGTAAATCGGACCTTTCCAAAATACAAACACCTGTAAACACACAACCCTGCACAATAATCCACAACAAATCTTCAAATAAAAACCAACATCAACTACACAGGACCTAAAAGCCACAAAACCAAGGTGGCACCGGCGACTAAGAATCAAAAGACACCGGCCAAGAAGGATGCCATCTAGGGACTCCGACATCACCATAAGATATAACCTGCGGAAGCATACAACCACAAAACAGAGCGGACTAATACATATTCATCATCTACTATCATAGGTCAACTCCATACAAGTTTGATATG